>CM076583.1:55409454-55641697 GCA_034641835.2 Pinus albicaulis | reverse complement strand
AGAGATGTCCACTCCGGATGTGGATGCGGTGGCGTGTTGATAAGACCCGGGCCGCTGCGCAGCTCCCAACGGAGCCCGCATGGTATGCCCACATGGCCTCGCGCATTAATCTTAAAGGCGTTATTAATACGCCTCGGGTCGACCAGTTCAGCAGTTATTGCACCTTGATCCTACTGTATATGGCAGTCATTTGGTTGATGGCCCTCACTATGGACGGAGAGCATGACAGAGGAAGCCATGGGAGAGCTCTGACTCCCCTGCGCAGTGATTGCCCTCCTGGTTATGCCAATTCCAGCTTTAAAACGCATACTGGGCGTCGATGTTGCATTCTGGCCTGCTTGGAGACGCTATCGGGAATTCACTTCACCAACAGCCCCTTCTGCAACGTCTCCGCTCCGTTTGGCGTCTCTGTCGAGCTTCTTGCAGGTACTTTGATTCCTTCCGATTTTCATTTGCTCCCCATGGTCATTGTCCCTCCGCTCTCTGGGCCACTAGCTCTTCTGTCGCTTCGCCTAGCTCGCACCACCCCGGCTGTTATCCCTCCGCTCTCAGAGTCTCCGACCCCTCCTTTGGCTGGCCTCGCTTGCACCACCTTCTCCTCTCTATGCCTCACCTCAGGCAGCAGATGCGCTGTCGGCGTGGGGTCAGTCGGGGTCAAGCCTCTGTCATCCCTCCCTCGCCCTCTTCTGATTTGAGTTCTTCTTCTGAAAGCGATGAACCCACTCCTCCGCTAGCTTCGCGCAGAGGCAGGGGTAGAGGACACGGGCGAGGAGCTGAGAATTCGCACAATGTCAGCAGAAGACATGGGCGCGCACGTGCATCCGGCTGCGTTTCCAGTCAGCCCACTCCTTCTGACCCTTCTGCGCCTCCTTGTCAACCCATTCCGCCCGGCCCTTCTGCTCCTCCTAGTCAGCCCTTTCCTCCCGACCCTTTTGCTCATCCTAGTCAGCCCATCCCTCCTGGCAGAGGGCATTTGGGGTCCACCATCAGGCAAACCACCCAGACTGCTGAGCTACGCTTTCACTGCACCTCGGTCGACTCCATTGTCACAACTTTCATAACTGTCTCCCTTCGTGAAGAAATCCCTCTTTCTGCTCCCGCCCGTCCTGCTCCTCCCTCTCCTCCCCGTGCCCCATGCTCCACCCTCCCTTTTCAAATTGGGCCGCTTTCTGAGGCTGAGAACCAGGACATGAAGATTGACAGTCAAGCGGGCATGGCAGACAGCAGCGACGACGATGATTATGGATGCAGAGTTGTTGAGGAGCCGATGTCTTCAGAGCATGATGGCTGACCCCAGGAGCGCTTTCAGCAATCTCTCCAGGTCTCCTTGCTCAATTACTGTAGGAGATTTTGTGTCTTACTGTCTCAGTAGCCAGCCAGTTTTGCTGATAGATGTTTTTAGTTTTTATGTTACTGTCTCTATGTCTTGTATAAACTTATGGCGGTTTCCCTGTCATGGGCGGCTCAGACATTTATGTTTAAAGGGTCGGTTTCCCGCTATGGGCGATCCAGGTCTCTAAAGAACAGTTTGCTGATCAACCCCAGCTATCTGGCTTTCATAGCAGCAGCTGTGGCAGTTTTGTACTAGTATTTTTACACTTAATAGAATTAGTCTCACTTAGAAAAAAAAAAAAAATCTCAGAGATGTCCAATTTTCTTGCTTGAAGGATGACCGCATTACACATGTATATATATAGGGAATAGTCCTTAAATAAACTAAGCATACAACCGACTTGTCCGTGGTGAATTTAGGCTGACTAGATAGGGTTTATTCCAACGTTGGAGAGGTATTTATTTACTACTTTTGAGGCTTGTCTTTCATCGTTTCATTGAGGGCTATTATGAAATTTTTCCACAAGGTCTTGGAGCACATAGCAAGACTAGATCTGACACTTAAATCAAACCTAATGGACATTAAGAAGATGTCCTTCTACTTATATATATATATATATACTATTTTGACTTCTTCTTTTTCATAATTACATAATTACATAGTTAACATGAAGACTGACCTAGTTACACTTTTCAACACTCCCTCTTAACTAGGGAGGTATTCATGAAGGTACATGGTCACTTTCAAACTCAAGAATCTCATAAGAAGAATTGGGTTGGTGATCAAATTTGTATAGCATCATATCAACTAGCATCGTCCTAGTGCAAGGCCTTGACTAACAACCCCATCTCTCATTGATACAATGGGCTATAATGCTGGCGAGACACATGAATAATAGACACCATTTTCATTGTCTCTCCAAGGTAAATACCCCACCTAGGTGTTCCTAGAGTATGACCTTCTTGTACTATTCTTCTCTTGTGTTGCCAATCCTTAAAGAATATTTTTCCACAACTACTCTTATCTTGAATGCCCTATCTCATTCTCAAAGAGTATCGAATGTCAGATGATTACCCAATCCTACATTCTATCTTCCAAGTGAAGACTAGAATGATGTGTTTATCCATTCTCTTCACATGGCCTTCACTAAGACTTACAGCTATTAGTCCTGGTCTAGTGCATGACACATGTAATAGAGAATCACATACGTCACTCCATCTTAACACAAGAAGGACATACTTCAAGTTTATTCCAAGCAAGAAACTTACATTAGGGGAATTTTGAGGTATAAAATGGGCCTCCTAAGGAAATAATAAAATAATAGCTAAACCGATAAAATAATATTATTTAAATTGTATAATAACATGTAATTAATATACTATATAATAATAATATAATATAATGTAATGTAATGTAATATAATAAATGTATAGGGATATGCATTGTTTCTTTCCAGAAATATGAAATGAAAATAATATATTTTTATTCAAAAAATGTGAAATGACATTTATTATGAGTACTTTACTTTGAATTTAAAAGTACTTAGAGCACTACCATGGTTAACCATGAGATTTTATCCACCACTGAGAATGTGACAAGTAAGTACCTTTAACTCAAGCAATGCCACCTCAACCATTAGGGATGATGTCATCCCCTAAAATGTGATTGGTTCTCATCAAGTGAATTTTGATTGTACATTTTCCTTAGGAGGCCCATTTTACACCTCAAAATTCCCCTAGTTCCACTAGGCTCCCTATCGGCCAGGGTCCTACAACAACAATCCAGCTACTCATGAAGAATTCCTCCCCTCGATGTCATGGTTTTTCGATATTGAGGAATCTTCAACTTTTGGCTTCATAGGGTACATATCATCCATCACTTTCAGTCACGAGTCATGTCCACTATCAGAAAGTGATTCATCAGTATTTCTCATTAGGTTCACCATTATTCCATATTGCTTTCCTTCGAATCATCTCCAAGGATCATACATCCTTTCTCATGATTAGCATCCATGGAAAAATTCATCTAGATAAACATATACATATGAAATTTTAGAACAAAAGTTACCTTAGTTATGATCTTTCACCATGACATCTTCCTGTAGGCATCGACATCCTTCATACATATTGACACATCTCCTAATGATATGTTTTTCCAAGGGTCTTCTTCTTTACTAGACTTCTGTCAGAGTCTACATATCTTCCTAGGAGATCTCCAATCACATCTTCTTGGCCTCTGGATGATAATTGCCTCTTGACATGATTGCATTTCATGATCTCTTCCTCTCTGCACATGCTTCATTCCTAGGATCTTACATATTTTCCAATTTCTTGTTTATGTACAACCACCTCATATTCTATGAGGACTTATTATGTTTATTTCATCTGTCAGTGCACTGAGAGATCCTCCTTCATACTTCTAAATATGGAAGTCTATTACCTGCAATCATATGACATGACTTCACAACATCTAATATCAACATATATGTCTGCATACCTCATACCTATTTCCCTGAGTCATCCTGTAGCAATTTCTCTAGAATAAAGAGCTTCATTCCTTTGGCCTGCTCCATCAATATGTCATCACATCATCCATGATGACCCTTGATCTTGATGACTACTTTACTTTAGTAATGTTATCAGATAGGCTTTCCAGAAGTTGTTTCATCGAGAACTCCTTCCATGCTTCTATCGTGATGCTTATTAATGTACATTTCTTCCTAACATAATATTTTACAACCAATAGAAATCACTTAAAGGAGAAGAAGATCCTAATCATAATTGAGGTCCCTCACTTCTTATTTCTTAGATTTATTTTCATTAGGTTCTTCTATTATATGGGCTTCTTCCTTTTTCCTCTTGTCCTTTCTCAATCTAGGACAATATCATTCATAATTCCCAAGATCATTACACCCAAAGCATCATGCTTTGTCCACATTTATTTTCTTATTTTGAGGACCAAGTTTACCGAATATTCCTTTCTTCTCAGACATGGTGGCAAAGGATTGATTCTCTTCTCTTGATCCTTCTTTCAATATTGATTCTTCTATCTTACCTAGACTTTGGAATGTCATGGATTCTTCTCTCCCATCTATGTTGGAAGAGTAATATCACCATTTTTTTGGTAAGACATTTTGTATCATAGACAACTTCAGTAGTTGTTCTAGTATTGCGAAATTCTCCATCAGATATGGAATTATTCCTTCCTTTGACATTCTCAATTTGTATAGTTTTGTCTTAGAGAGATTATTTCCTTTGTATAACCTTTCGAGAAGAGTTCCACCAACTTATCATATATTTATTTTGAGGATTCTAGCTTTAATAGGGAATGAGAGAGTCTTTTATGGATTCTATAAGAATCCTTCGAGATTTTTTGTCTCCATGCATGTATTTGATATATGCTAAAATTCCTTCTTTTGGAGGTTGAATTGTAGATCCTTCTATGAAGCCCATAATTTCATTTTCAATTAGCTTCAGATCTATCCTTTTATTCCATGCATTAAAGTTTGATAACCCAACCAAGTTGTTTCTTTCTAAACAATAATGTCATTTGGATAGATTCAGATGAAGTCATAGATACTTACTTGAGAGAGTGACTTTATCCTTTAACAAATTTCTTGGTGATAACGAAGAGGTTAGGAACTTCTTTTGAGATAGAATTCTTCAATCTAGGTGATCTTGGATCCTTGATGGTAAAGGATGTATGAACTAGCTAGATAGTCTTCTTTGCAAACTGATTTGACTTTCCAACCCAAACTTTGATCTATGCTTCCTTGAGTGTCTTTGTTGACAAACATCCCTCGTGTTCAACACCTTCGCTCTGATACCATGTTGAGAATTTGGAGGGCTGGTGATTAATAAAAATTCTCTTCTTGATAATTACTTGTCAGCTTTCTTGAGTTACTTATGTCTTCTCTTATTTTAGCTTAGTTAATCTTTCATCAAGTCAATTATCAAAATGCACAAGACATAGAAGTTAGGCTCCTAGAGCCAAGGAAAAACCTCTCTCTCTTGGAGAGGAAAATCCACAAAGAATTCTTCTTATAGATATTCAAATGACAAGTACCATGACCAATACTCAGACCCTTGACCTAAATATGCTTCCATGACCTTGATTCAGCTTCTTCAACTTTGATTCTTCTTTTCACCAATTTTCTTAGTTCTACATCAGTACTAGAGACCTTGGCCTTGACCTTGTAGATGCTTGTATTTGATTTGCTTGAACTGTAGGAAGGTAAATCAAAGATTTACCTTCCTCACTATTTCTGCCTCTTTTCCTTATGATGATAGTCTCAACTTCAATAAATTCTTTCTTTAGATCAAAAACCATGAACTATCACTCTTAAACTCAAAGTTATACTTACTGTACCCCTCTTGCACTTATCCGCAACTTTTCTTCAGTCATCTGCAATCCCGTACCTTCTGTACTTTCAGCAATTTTCCTTCCTGCTCCTTTTGTTTCAGATTCTTACTTATTCATTGTCCTTTATCCGCATCTATTTGCTTCCCTTCCTGCACTTATTCGCATTCATATGCTGCCCTTATTCAGTGTCATATCCGCACTTATATACTCCCTTTTATATGCAATTATATATTTCCTTTTATCAGCAATTTCTTCTTGGAGATATTCACAAACTTATTCAGAGATAGGTCCGCTATAGGTTCATATACATCCGCACTTGTTTGACTCAGATAGATCTGCAATAGTCCTTCACTTATCCGCATTGTATCCTCCTTCTGATCCGCACTGTAATCTTGTTCTTATCCGCACTGTAATCTCAGAGATGTATGTTGTTCTTGCTTGAAGTATGGCCGCATTACACATGTATATATATAGGGCATAGTCCTTAAATTATCCAACCATATAGCCGACTTGTCCATGGTGAATTTATGCCGACTAGATAGGGTTTATTCTAGCATTGGAGAGGTATTTCTTTACTGCTTTTGAGGCTTGTCTTTCATCGTTACATTGAGGGTTGTTATGAATTTTTTCCACAAGGTCTTGGAGCACATAGCAAGACTAGATCTGAAACTTAAGTCAAACCTAATGGACATCAATAAGAAATCCTTCTACTTAATAAATCATGCTCTTGAAACCCATGAAGCACATACAACAAAATATATATTATTTGACTTCTTCTTTTTCATAATTACATAATTACATAGTTAACATGAAGACCGACCTAGTTACACTTTTCAACACATAGGACTGATTGCACCAATCATGCGACACTCAGAAGCAAGATATATATTCACCGCAACTGACTACCTCACAAGATGGGCAGAGGCAGCACTAGTAAAGGACTGTACAACATATACACCATCTAGATTTATCTTTGAGAACATCATTAGAAGGTTCAACTGTCCAAGGAGCCCAACAAGTGATCAAGGCACAGATTTTATTAATGCTACAATCAAATCACTGCTGGACAATTTCATGATACAACACCACAAGAGAATACTGTACCACCCACAGGCGAATGGAATGGTCGACGCCTTCAACAAAATATTGGAGAAAGGGTTAAAAAAGATATGAAATTCGAACTACGACAATTGGGATGAAAGAATACCAACCACGTTGTGGGCATACAGGACAACCATAAATAGGTTGCATAATCAAACTCCATTCCAATTGGTGTATGGGAAATAAGTAGTAATATTAGCTGAGTTTTTTTATACCAAGTCTCTTAATTTCATCAGCAACACAAATGATGGAGTAATAATCCATCTCTGCATGCCTTCATGAATTACAAGAACTCGAAGAATATAGGTTTCTTTTGGATTTCCATCAATCAATACAGAAACAGAGACATAAGGCCTGGCATGACTGCCACATGAAGCACAAAACTATTATGATTAGCGGTAAAGTACTGCTCTATGACAGCAAATTACAGAAATTCCCAGGAAAGCTCAGGATGCACTAGATGGGGCCGTATTATGTGATAGAGATCAGGGACTCAGGAGTGGTCAAGCTAGCACAACTAGATGGAGAGATACTTCAAGGATGGGTTAATGATGCACACATGAAACCCTATCATGAGTAAGAAACAATTTTTTTTATTTCTAATAACTCTCAAACCAGAGAGAAGTCAGTAGATTAGAGTTAATAACTCTCTCGCAACTGAGATGAATCATAGAATATTTTATGTTTTGTTCCTATAATAATCATTTCAGCCCAATAAGAGTAGGAGTCCTTAATAGCAAACCCACATGTCACACAAACACAACCATCACTTGGTTGCAATATGGAGACCATATCGCAACCAATTGTGGTCGGGGGGGAGTCTATAGTGTTACAAAGCCCAAGTGTGTCAACCATCATTCACTCATAATGAGCCATCATAGTGTTGTTAATTCGTAAGATCACCCAAAATTTGAGAAATAATTGCCATAATTAGTAACCCCCATATCATAATAAAGTTTCCACATTAATCGATAATTATTGGCCATCACGTATACTCGACTTCTGAAGCCACCGTCAGCGCTATCATAATCCACCTCACCCAAGTAACTAATCACATGATTATAGCCGCGGGGGCATCATATCAGCATCCTCCGTGCCAGTAGTCCTACTTAATCTACATTGAGGAGGGAAACAAAAAAGTGTCGGGGAATTATGAATTATTAGAGCAAGAAACTACTATAACAGTTAGCCCAATTTCAATAGCAAAAGCTCATAACAATAGACCAGCAGCAATTCAGTATATTGCAGAAGGAAGAAAATGAAAAAGGTGACTGCTTCAGTGGTCGAGCTAGAGCTCGGCGAAATAATTCAAAGGTTAGAGTCACTGGTTGGAAAATATGATAACACCACCCTTATAGATACCGAATTCATAGATTCATTCCAGTTCCCAGTGCTGAAGAGGCAAGTTTATATCAAAAATAGTGTGAAGGAAGGAGGAGGCAAATTAGCAAGGGTGCATCCAGAATTTAAAGGCATCTAGAGATCGACAATTCTGCATCTCAGAAGCCTACCAGTGTTTGGGACAATAGGAGTAGCAATATAGTGTACCAAAATCCTCATTAGCAGAATCTAGAATGGGTCAATGTGGCTTGGGAGGGATGTGTCATCAACCTTTCAAAACACATATTAAAGAGCAAAGAAGGTAGGGGACTGTGATTAATACAAGAAATATGAGAAAAGGAGAGGAGGAAAGGGAGACAATATTGATCTCATCAACGCCCCAACAATGAAATTTACATTCTATTTGATTTTTGGAAAAACTGTGAGGCACTATACCAAGGGGGAATGCACCCTTGATACAACATCGCTTGTGGAACATTGCATACAAGGGGAACAATTGAATTGTTGTTCTTTCTTGCTACAAGAGCTTTTCGAGGCTTGCGAAGATAACTTCAAGTGGGCCACAAGATTCATATATGGTTATTTAATCATGGCTCTGGTGATGTGGAAGTGGAGTCCACCAGGAGGGAGGCCGCTCACGGAAATTACTGAAGACCAACCAATGGCCCTGAGGTACACCCTATGGAAAGTATCAGGTGACCTGAGTACTAAGGAAATAAATGAAGAAGCCTTCACAGCCTGGTATCAATAAATGACAGATGTGGTTAAAAGTTAGCAAAGGGTCCCTAGGAGCATGTTGGATAGATACTTCCCTTAGGTTTGGTTTGGGGTGTCTCACAACCGAACCTGGATTCCGCCAGACTATGTTGATGGCGATACCTTTCATAAAAATACGCTAAAGTTTAAGATAATGGGGGAGGAATTTCATGCAGAAGTCTCTTCATGGCCAGGAACATCAATGGAAGTTAGGAGCAGGAACCTGGTTTATTCATTTGATGCTATGATTCCTAACCCACTACCGGGAGAGACACTGACCAAGACAGCTTAGAGGGTCTCACAATTGCAACTGCAGCTGCTGTTAGACCAGCTGGACACCCGAGTGGAAGATTTTAACAAGGTAATGGGAACTCTCGGCACAAAAGCTACTATATTTCCCTCTTTTTCTGAGTTTCAAATGTTTAATTTTGCTTCTCCATCAACAAAAACCACTATCCTAACCGCATTACCATCCACCGCATTCCACTCTCACTCACAACCAACCATCACTCCACTTCATAAGAACAAGCCAAAAAACCTCCCATCCCAACACCAAAGGGGAAAAGAGCTTGGACCATGAGATATGATCAAGTGGTCGACCTCACTGAAAAGGACCAAGCACAACCAGTAGTAACTGGAATTCCAATTCAAGAGGAGCCAAAGGTAGGTACTTAGACCACCTCTGTATTACTAGAATTTAATCCATCTTCATTTCTTAATGTACAAGTTTCATCATCACCCAAAACACAAAATTCATCACCGCATACATCATTCACATCCAAAGACCACTAAACCCACACTCCATCCACTTCCGCAACCATCTCTGACCCAATACAAGTAGGAAATTTAATGGCTATTAACACTGAGGCAGAAATTAACTCGGGTACAACTAGAGTAACTGGGTTTAACCCAACCACAGTAGGCCAAAGCACATTTTTAGAACTATTAGTCCATGCAGGGTCGCCCATCTCAGATACATCACCCATTGAAACCTCACTAAACCCATTCCAACAATCCACATTATTGTTATAGCAGTTCATATCCAAACCACCATCCACCAGTCACCACATTCCCGAATCTCAACCATCACTACAAATTCAACCCAAATCTCCCCAGGGACACTCAGAACGATCAATTTCCATTGGGAAACCACTCAGGGAGTGACATCCAAGCCCAAAAATGATGAGCAGTGGTGACATGAAAAATTGGGGACCCGGGCAACTCTTAATTTTCATACAAACAATAGTAGAACTCTTAGAAACAGAGCCAGTAATGGAAGAGATATGGAAGGTAGCGGAGCGCAAGGGAGTAGCTGAGCGGAAAAGGGGAAAATACTGACAATATCAGTTGGAAGGAAAAAATAAGCAAGGAAGAAATGACTTCGAGGAGAGTTGGAGGCTGATAGTGGGTCAGAATCTAGGAAGAGCTCTGCGGAGCTATATGTACTGGACTGAAATGTATTGAACTCTGCATAGTATGTTTGTAATGTTTTGAGCCAAGTTAATAGAATTAGACTAATGTTGTGTTGTGTGCTATGGAATAGTTGATACTTGTTGATCATTGTATGTGTGTCTATTTTAAAATTTTAATTCAATGCTCAGAATGTGTATGGATGAATTATAACTTGTCTCTTAAGTTGATAAAGGATAAATGTGCTCTATATGAAATGAGGAATGACTTGCTGTTAGTAATCTCTCTTCAATGTTAATGGTTTAGTTTCTAATCCTAGTAAGGTCATGACACGCGTCGGGTGAGACTCCTTTCTCTCTTGAGCAGGGTGAAAATTCCGGCATTGTCCTACACTCATAGATCCATCTAACTCCGGATCTATCATGCGCCGAGAGGGATCTCTCGAGGTGCAAACCTATTTTTGAGTGCAAAACTTGAGGAAAGGTTTGCACCTCGAGAGATTTGATCCCTCTCGACGCATGATAGATCCGGAGTTAGATGGATCTATGCTGGTTCCAGTCGGTGGCATCAACGTCACATTTTTCAGATTATTAAATTTTCTGTATATTTTTGAGATGTACATCATACTTTGAAATTTTTAAGATTAGAAATACAAATTCTAACAAATGTTATTAATATAAATATGTTTGGTGATCTTAAAAATGAACTAATTAATATATTAAATAACAAATACACCTATCATATCATTGAAATATCAAATACACCTATATTAAGCCGACATTTATTAAACCTGCAATATTGTAAATTTACAATTAACTGCACCTAGTAACTGACCATCCTAATTGCAAATTAATTGTCAGTTCAAGGGATCCCACTGCATTGTCCAAAATAGGATTTCCAGATGACCGCACAATAAAAATGAAGGGCTTGACGAAAGATGAAAGTCGGAAGTTGTTTTGTCATCAATTTCCAAATAATAATGAAAATCTGCATTCAAACATTGAAAAGGATGAGGTCAAGCTGTTTCTGAGTAAAGGGTTTCCGCTTGCAATAAAAGTAGTGGGGAGGGCAATGGCGCGCAGTCCTCAGCCAGAGAAGTGGAAGTGGGCTCTTGACAGGCTGGAAAAGGCAGAGAGGCTCGATGATTTCCTAAGGTTGGGTTTCGACGTAGTGAGCAACGAGGACGCTAATATGCAATTGTGCTTTCTACACCTAGTTGTTGCCTTCTTCGAAAATGAAGTCATTGATGTCCAGGAGGTGATTCCCTTGTGGATGGGAGAAGGCCTCCTCGCAATGAAAATGCTTCAAAATGGACCTGCACATGTTTTAACAGATCGGTCCTTTATTGAGCCGATGATAATAAACACAGAAGGGTTCCCAGTTTGCCTTAGGATGCAAGACCCATTTGAGATAGGGAGGATTTATGTGGACCAACTAGCAGAACGTTGTTTGATAGAACCGATGGTGAGAGACGCAGATGGGCGCGTGGTTTGCTTCGGGATGCTCAACGTCCTGCGTGATTTGGCAATTGGAAATGCTAAGAAAGAAGAAAAATTCCACTGTAGTATGGGTGACAGTTTGAAAGATTCGCCAAAATTCGAGTCTGCAGAAAGCACAAGGATTTTCTTGAGCCGCAACGAATTGAGTTCTCTTCCGCTATTTTCTTCATCTTCAGAAATGTGCTCATTGTCAATTTCTCAAAACACACAAATAACAAAAATTCCAAATAAGTTGATGCCCAGCATGACATTTCTCAAGGTTCTGGATTTGAGTGGAACGTTGGCCCGCTCATTGCCAGAGGGTGTGGGTTGTTTGAAGCAGTTAACATGCCTAAAGTTATAAAGCATGCCGATCAAAAGACTCCCTAGATCTCTTACAGGTCTTGGACACCTCGAGATCCTTGATGTTAGCTTCACTGGCATCAAGGAACTGCCCTCTGACATTCATATGTTGAGATCCCTCAGGTATCTGGGCCTTAGTGGATGCAAAGATTTGCAAAATATTCCTTATAGCATCTCGGCCCTCTTGTCTTTGCAATACTTGTACATGGATGGATGCAGCATGTACTGGACAAAACCTTCCACGAACAGGTGCAAAAAAGTTATGGATGGAAGCAGAAAGTCGACAAAACTTGCGAGGAATAGAAACAAGGAAGTCGCTTCCATGGAGAGTTTAAACGATTTGATACAAGTTAAAAAGCTGGCTCTACAGAACAATTGGGAAGCTATTAGTGAGGGTAAATTAAAGGGTACAATTGGGAGCATGACTGAAATGGACACCCTCCTGTTGATATTTCCCAAGGAGAGACCTTCCGATATGGAAAATTTATCTCTCGACATTAATAACATGTCGAAGTTGAGAAGCCTTTCATTAAAATCCTGCAGTTTTACTAAAATGGAGATCAAAATGAAGAATGATGTATGCCAGTTAAAAAGCCTTACTTATCTGAAGTTCTATGAGTGTCCCATGTTGGAAGAACTTCAAACTTTACATAAGCTTCAAAATTTGAAGCATTTGGAAATTATTCTTTGCGAGAAAGTAAAGGACTTTCCCAAGAGAGACAGGAGCATTTCCTTCGTTGAAAATATTCTCATTGGTTGGACTAGACAATTTAGTGGAATTACCAAAAAGAGAAGAAGGTGCAATGCCTTTCCTTACAATATTTAATATGATCAATTGCTCAAATGTGAAAATGTTGCCGGAAACTTATTTGAAAAAGGGAAATAGAATAACAATTTATGGTGATCCAGAAACAGAAGTAGTAAGAAATTTAGAAAACATGGAAAAAGCAGACAAGGATGGGGTGAATGTGATAGAAAAATCTACGAGTACAAGAAAAATTATAAAGAAGTACTTGCAGGTATTCCATCAAAGAGAAGATTGGTTATTAGGTGAATCTTGGTGTAATGAGCTTGTCCTATTTGTGAAAGGTTATATAGTTAACTCTGGTGCAATGAGTTTTTCGTATTCCTGAAAAGTTCTATGTATTTGTAAAAAGTTCATTATATATACATATATATTGAATTTTGGTGTAATAGGGTTTTCCTATTTCTAAAGGTTTTATGATGAAACTTACATAATTTATGTTTTAACGAAGAACCTTGTATATCCTCCAAAGCAATAGCATTGTTCATTTTTATGGAAGAATATTAACATGTTTGTAATTGTTTTATACTTTATTTTAAGATTAATTTTTCTTTTATGAATATTTAAAAAATTAAATAACTTATATTTATATTTAGTGTTATTTTATTCATAAGTTTTTCTTGTTTAAAAAAATTAAATAACGTTTTTTTAATTATGAGTTTCTTTTGTTTTAAACTCGTTACTTATTTTTAACTATTTCTTTTACTAAAATAGAGATCAAAATGAAGAATGATGTATGCCAGTTAAAAAAACCTTACGTCCTAGGTTGGAAAAACTTCAAAATTTACATAAGCTTCAAAAATTGGTCTCAATGGACGTTAACCATCATCATCATCATTATCATCATAATTTAATAAAAATTTTAATCATTTTTTCATCATCAATTAAAAATAATACAAATTATATAATAATTTATACTAAATAATTAATTCTTCTTTTACTCTAGTGTATAAGAATAATAAAATATTAAATTAATTCATAATTTTTTATTTTTTTTTTAATTATAAATCTTAAAACCCTTTTTTTACCAATTTTACATTATTAATGTGAAATAATGCTGTATATATTTTGATGAAAAAGAATTTTAATAAAATTGAATTATCATTTTTAATTATTAATATGTTTGATAAATTAATATTATAATTTTGTATAAATATTATATATTTTTAAGTAACCTTTATATGATAATAGTAAAAAAATATGTTACATTTTGCTAATACTCTAATAACCATTATATCATAAATATCTTAATCTTTACAAGTAAATTATATATATATATATATATATATATATATATATATTTCTGTAAAAAGTAATTTCATAAATATAATCTATAAATCATATCAAAAATCTAGCCAATCTTTCAAATATGTAAATTCTTTTCATTCTTCTTTTTGAAATAGCATTTTGTTATTTTAACAAATAAAATGAAGAAATGTTTAGAAATTGGACTTCCTTTCTAAACTCATTTAACACCCTTAAATTTTAAATGTTTAGAAGTTGGACTTCCTTTCTAAACTCATTTAGCACCCTTTGATTTTTTTTAACGGGAAGAACTGAGCTTTTACTGAAATGATATTCATCATAATTTTTTTTTCTCCCAATCATTTTCATAAATGGCCACTGGTTATTATGTAAATTGCCATCTTAACTTTTCCGCTGTCTTGGTCCTCTTTTCCATGACAAGAAAACTCACACAAAACAAGCAAGGGAGATATACTCACACACAAACCGTTATAAATAATTTAATATCCCATTCATTTAAAATTTCCTGACTTTTAGTACCATTTTGCTTAAAAAAATTTTATAAAGATTTATCTAAACACAGAAATTAGTATATGATTTTTATATTCTCATGAATTAATAACAATAATAATGATAGATTCGGAAGGCAGATCATATGTTTTATTTATCTGTCTAGGCCCTAAAGTATTTTAAATATTCTTATAAATTAATAAATATCAAAATAATGGCAAACCCAAATTGGTGTTCAGATCAAATCTAAGAAACCCAAGGGTAATAAGAAGTCCCACGCTATAAAATAGAATAGTGAAAAATTAATACCTATGATTCGATGAGATATCTCACGATTTTCTATCCCCGCCTGAATCAACAAATTGAGAGATGAAGAAAGCCAAGAGGGGAACCTACCGCGCAAGACTCGATAACTCGAGAAAGCGAGCAAACAGCATCGGCGAAGACGATCGATGATACGAATTCAGGAGGCAGGCCTTGCGTTTAGTATATCCACTAGTGCGTTTAGTATCTCCTCCATATGCTATTTATATAATTATTAAAACTTATTTGTTAAGCCGACATTTATTTTTTATTTTTATTATTTTAATTTAAAATTTGAGCCGACATTAAGGACGTGACCAAACCCGACATCGGGGTCATACTCAGGGTCGTAGATGCGCCTCGGGCGCAACAATAGAACCTTGTTGGCTCTAAGTATAAACCTCGGGGTCTTGCCCAAAGACCTCCTTTTTTGCCAACACAACCACCCTTAAATTTCATGACTACCTGCCTATTGATGGAATGGATTGTGCTAACAAGCATTGAAGTCCATGTGGGTAGCCTGAGTTGAGGATGATGCCATATTGTCCCCTCTCCTCATGAAACATGGAGAGAGAGAAAGAATGTAGTAGGTCTGATCCGTAAACTACCATGGATATTCCACTGGACATTTCGTCCCAACATATCTAATAATAATATATTAAAATTATGAATTTCTACACACTTACAATTTTATTAAACTTGAAGATCAATAAAATTAAATGTACTTAGTACATGCATGCGAATATAAATTATGAAGAAAAGTAGAGAATGACAAAATAAGCATACACACACACATAAGACACAAGATATGTTCTTTGGGAAACCCTTTTGGGAGAAAACCCAATGAGAATATGAGGTCGCTTCACTCTCTTTCTCTGTGTGGAAAATATGGTTGTAGGTACAAAAAAGTAATGTCTGTGGCCTATGGGCTACTACAGTGAACAAATCCTCTCTTTTTGCTAAATTTTCTCAACTATGGAACAAAATTTTCTCGAAAGAATGGAATGCCTCTTCCTTCTAGTGGCTCGGTTATAACACAACCAGATAACTTAATAGTGGTTAATTTTGACTATATAAAATATTAACTAGAGTTACAATATAGAGTCTTCTAGAGTCTAAAACATCATAATCACGTCGCAATCCCCTTTTCCATGAATAACGAGGGCTAACGCGACATCCTCTTGAACTATATGTGTGAAAACATGAAGGTCAATTTCTGAGTGGCATAAATTTTGCATATGGACTTCGATTGATACACTTCTTGTGTCATTGGAAAGATATATGTGTGTAGAATAGCCTGAAATGGTGTTGCACCAAAGTAGCAATTTTTTAACCCCAAAAACGTTGTTTGATTCCTCAAAATTATCCCAGAAGGTTTCAGACCCCATTTTGTGAATCTGGATCCCATTTTAGTGAAGGAAGAAGCCTAGAAGGACTTCAGTCTTTTGGAATTTGTGGAGAGGAGAGTGGTTGAAGTGTTCACATAAGGCACAAAGAAATTGGTGCAAAATTTTACTGTGAAGAGATTACTTAGAGTGACAAGAACCACACAGCAAGGGGGTTTTGAGAAAATACACTAGGGAGGAGCTCTATTTAAAGTTGTTGGTGTGGAAGAAAGAAGGAGCGAAGATGGGTACACATTGAACCCGTGTTATGTGAATTGTGAATGTGTTCCTCGTGATTGCGTTGAGGCAATTGGATGGTGTGTATAAGCCTAATTGATCAATGAGGATCTTGGTAGAGAACTAAACCAATTTTTTTCTTGCCTTTTGGTTGTGAAACCATTGGTGCCTATTTCCTACCTGTTAAACCACCAAAACAGGGTAATTTGGGTCACTATGTTGCTTTTCTTAGGGATCTGAAACCACATGGATGGTGGACTGTAGACCCCTGCGGTGCTTGTCATGAGAAGAAACTGATAAACCACCAAAAGAAATGATTCCATCTCTTGGAACGGTAAAATAACTCATTTTATCTTTAGTGAAGCCTTGTGTTTTAACTAGATAGTGAATCTCTATGGTGCTTTCCTTAGGACTTTGAAACCACTTGGAGAGTGTAATCCTTCTTTTAGTTGTGTTATTAAGTATTAGGCGTGAATTTTCTTGGATATGGATCCCCTCAGAATATGAATTTGGCTCAAGGGTGGTCGATTACAAGGAATATTACATTGTGGCTAGCCTATGGTTGGCTTGAGAGTTGAAATCCCTCCTTTAGTTTCCAATTGTCTTTAAACATACATATAAGTGTGAATTACTCATGAATATTGACTTACAGATTGTGATGAGATAATATTGTGTAAGAATGATGATATATCTGGTGTGTTATGGATATGGATGAATGGTTGAGTTATGAAGCGTATTGATATGTCCATGAATAAAATGTGGCTTGATGTTTTCTTGGTTTATGTTTTTTATTATAACGTTTATGTATAATGTATATATGTGTCTTAATGGTTACGTTGATGAACCCAAAGAGTACGTAAATGAATACTTAGTTCCAAATAATCCCTTTTTGGTTACCTTTTTAAATTTAGAGGTTGAGACCTCAAGCCTTGGGCCACGACTCCCAGGGGTATACTTGCATTAAGACTATGGGTAACTAGGCATAGTGAGCTAGTCATCCTCCCCTTCTAAAAAATTACCCTATGGTCACTAGTTACCTGTAAGATATCATATACTACTAACATTGGTAGGGGGTAGAGTTTAGGTTCAAATGAATGATGTAAGGCTAACAACGAGTGGGTGCTGGTGGAATTGTGCCCTAGGATAACCATGTCATCTATCATCAATGGTGGTGGTCAATTCTAAGGATTTTCAAGGGTTAAAAAACTTGGAAAAAAACCATTGACCATGGGAGAGATGCCTAGGGGGTGGGATCAGGCGTAATATTAAGGGAAGAACCTGATTTACTATCCACCACTCACTGCTTCCCGCCAAAGTCATTACATGATACAATGGGTGTGCATTGGAAGAGGTTTATGGACATGGAAAGAGTTCTCATAGAACCATGTTGCCACATTACCACCCACCTCCCTCTACTTCCATTCCTTGTTTATCACGGAACACTACGAGTAGCGATGGCCATAGGCAGTATGATGTGCCCCTTATGTAAATGCCCGCCAAGATGACTGGTTAGGACTATGTGGAGGCCACATAGGCACTGCGTGGTTTTCATGGTGACATAGCCTCTTTTGATAGGACAAACACTAAATGAGTGTAACTTTTTATATAGGAATTAGATCAAGGTAAAAGTGGTATCAATGGAAATCTCTTAATGAGTTGAATACAATGGTGATATCAGAAGTTAATTTTATAGAATTGTAAAGAAAAGGGTTTTTCTAACCCCGTCTTCTTAATGGAGTTTGGGAATTAGATTAAATGATAAGTAAAACCTCCTGCAACCTGAGTCAGTACAAGGGGGTGAGAGGTAGTGTTACAAGAAATTTCAAGTCTAAGAAATTTTATCCCTTCTCTAATTAGACCACAAGTAATGATATTAACAATCCAAAAATGACCCACTACATATGCCCTCATTTCCATGAGGTTTACTTCTCAATGCTACTAAATCAATAATATGCTATAGATTCTTCACATATTCAAATTTATCATGCACTCAAATACATTAAAGGGTACAATTCTTATTGCTTAAGAAAAGTAGTCTATGTATAATCACAAGTTTACTAAACATACAACTCCACCCATGAATGCTTCTCAAGAATCATAAATAAGTGACATGATGTGATTTTTGTGACTAAAGTTTAGTTTTACAAGTATACATATAGTTTTAAATATTTCATAAAGGTAAAATCCTATAGTTCCTCGACACATTAAGCTTTGGTAACTATCAAGTATCTACATACATTATACCTTTTGCAATAATTTCATACTTAGAGTCTTGAATTTTTATACATAATAAGATAATTACAAAATTAACTAAAATGGTAACTTCATAGATATACTTTTTTTATGGTTTGCAATGAATCATTCCTACATTAACATGTGATCAACCATCACTTTTGAGCTAAGAACAACAATCGTCCTTTACTCTTATAATTTAATTTAGTATATTTTTCACCCAAAACTTTTATCATTTAGGATTAATACATGAAGAGAAAGGTAAATTTTTATTACAACTATTCACAATTCCTAAAAAATGGGGGTTGAAAACCACCATAGGGAATTATGCACTTTTTGGAAATCAACCAATTAATGGAATTGGGTTGTGAATACCTTTTTTAAAATTCAAACATGGCTCAAAGTGAAATTTTCATACATTACCTAGTTCAATGACACATAGATATTACTTAGACAAGTGGTATCAACTCTAATTAAGTGTTATGGTAACTCAATAACGTAGTTACAATTTAGAATTCAACTAGGTAAGGAACACTTCAATTAGTATATGAATATTCCAACAAAATTTTAACAACATATCCCCATCACTATGTTTTTCCCCAAAACCAATGTATCCTCTATATATTTGTAGTCCCCACGGGGCTTAACCCTCCATGCATAATTCATAATTTCAAAAAATCCTAAATAGCTATTATTCATTAGCTCAAGTGGCATCTTCATCAATTTTTACTTTTTGTAATTTTAAAACAAAATATTACTGACCCCCAAAATGTCCTTTTAGATATTCCCTAATATATATTTTCTTAGATAAATTCAACCTTAATTTTCATTTTAATAAAGTTATTTCAAGCCTCCGTTCAAAACTCAGTAAATGCAATTTTACTTAATTTAGCCATGGAATTTTACTAAGGCTTCCTCGAATTAGCTTAGAAATTAGTCTATATCACTATTGGAGAGTACATATTTTACAACCATACTACATTACCCCCAATTATAATCATGAAATAAGGATGTTAATCCCTACATAAGCCCCATCTTAAACATAAGCCCATTATTAAGTACTGTTTATTGAGTGATCACATTTCTATTGTTATTTTAGGATACAACCCTTCATAGTCTCATTTTATTACAATTGTACCATATATATATATATATATATATATATATATATATATATATATATATATATATATATATATATATATATATATATATATATATATATATATGTAGAGAGAGAGAGAGAGAGAGAGAGAGAGAGAGAGAGAGAGAGAGAGAGAGAGAGAGAGAGAGAGAGAGAGAGAGAGGATCATAAAATATTGTCTTGTATATTGTATTCATTGTAAAAGGAGGTTTCCCCCTAAAAGAGGATTATTGTTATTGGCGTCTTGTCATTTTTAAAGCACATGGTTCATAACATTTGGTATCAAAGAAAAAACCTAGGTTTTTTTGCTTAAAACATGTCCTATTGTAATTCTGAATAATTTTTTTGGGAGGTCTTAGATGGTGAAATTTTGACCATATCAAGGAAAAATCTTATAAATACATTGTTAAAATTTCAGATCATGGTTTGCTATATTTTTTAAGATATGCTCCAAGGAAGTTAGGTTTCTTTAATGTTATTGAAATCAATTTCAAATAGGTGAATTTGTAATTTTTTCTAGGATGTTTTAGAGGATGAAATTTAGATCATATTGGGAAAAACCCTCAGAAAACATATGGTTAAAATTTTATATCTTGCTTTGCTATATTTTCATAGATACGCTCTAAGGAATTTAGGGTTCCTAAATTCTCTTGAAATCAATTTCAAACATGTTAGTTTGGCGTTTTCAATCCAAATGATTTTATGGGACATTTCATATGGTGAAATTTGGATCATATTGAGGGGATATATTGGGGAAAATTTGGTTAAATTTTGGAAGTTTTGTTCAATAAACTTTCTTAGATATATTATGTGGGAGTTATGGTGTGTGAGTGATCATGAAATCAATTTCAAATAGGCCAACTTGGTATATTTACCATAGCTTAATTTGTAGGACTTTTCAGATTGTGAAATATTTTGATATATTAAGAGACATACAAAAGTACCTCAAATACAAATTCTAGAATTGTATTTGAATAATTGGACACACGAAATGCAATGAAAGTTTGCTCGTGGGAAGAGGCTAAAAATCAACAAATTATGGGAAAGGTACCACAAATTTCACTTGGAACATTAAATTTTGGTCAAACCTATGAAATTGTAGAGAATATGTATGAGACTGTTATAGACCAAATTTTTAATCTCAAAAGCGCTCAAATATAGCAAGAAAAATTTCAACCATTCAATTATTTTTAAAATAAAGGTTTTAAATGCATATAACTTACAAGTCCCAACTTTTGATTAGAAGATCCAATTGTTTTTTGGTAACTTAAAGTTATGATAAAGATGAGTACTATTATTAATTTTTTACATGGCTCCAAAGAAAGGTCCAAAAGCTACTAAACCAATTAAACCTCCTGAAGGCTCATCTATAAGAAATTGAAGACTTAGAATCTAGGTTCTCCTAGTTAGAGAAAAAAATTAATGAAATGGATGGTTGTATGTTGAAAAAGGTGGATTTATCAAGTTCTCAAGAAAACCTTAAAGGAGGAATGATGGATGAAATTTTAAATAATATGAATGAGAATAAGGAATAATTATGGATGAAATGGAAAAGAAGATGAATAAAAGTAAGGGAGAATTGATGGATGAAATGGAAAAGAAGATGAATGAGAATAAGGAATAAATACAAAAATCTATGGAGATCCACGAAAGTCTTGACATAAATATAAGCATGGTTTTTAGACTCAATTGCATATGAGGAGTATTTTATCACAAATAGAGAGAAAACATATTGAGTCATTGACCCCAATAATGAATTTTCAATACAAGATCCACATCATCACGGATTCAAGTTAGCACCAAGGAACTACTACATTTTGAAGATCAATATGAGGAGGATTGATGGTAATGATCCTATGAAATGGATGTTTCAAATGGAGAAATACTTTGATCTACACTAAGTGTCATCCTTAAAAAAGGTAAATATTGCATCCATGATTTTATAATGGGGCCAACATGTATGGTATAAATGTCCTTGTGAAGGAAAAAATGATTGTATTATATATTGGTACATTTTTATAAAGGAATTGATATCACCTTTTAGGGATATTAAGAGAAATGCATTGTTTAACAATTGATAAATCTTCAACAAGCAGTCCAGTTACAGAACACACTCAAAAATTCCAAAAGTGTAGCCTTAGTGTAAATAACATTTTAGAGGATAATTTTCTAGACCTATTTATGATAACTTTAAAAGAAATAGTCCAATATGAGGTGTGTCTCTCTGAAACTAAATCTTTATGGAATTATTTTAGTTTGGAAAGGAATGTTGAAAGAAAAAATATGACCACTATCAAATTTGTCACAAACAACTATAGAGAAAATCATGGTTCCTCTCCTAAAACAACAAGGTTGGATCCTTAGAAAATGGATGTAGGAAGTTAAAAGGGACTATGTTTCAACTATGACAGCAAGCACAATATGGGGCATAAATGTTGTGAGAATAAATTTTTCGACATATACCGTGAAGATGAAGAAGTTAAAGAAGTGGAGCTGTCACAAGATCTAGAGCTAGAAGAGACTACTCCAAAAATATCTTGTCATGCATTGGCCGACATTAGTACTCCACAAAAGTGCAAGATAGAAGGATATATCAAAGAAAAAAATGAAATAGTATTGATTTATTCAGGTAGTAACAATAACTTTATCAATTATAAATTGCAAAAAATTCTAAATTTATTTTTATATCCAACACCAGAATTTCAAATGATGATTGCAGATGGAGGTACCATAAATGTTTCAAGGAAGTGCCTTAGTATTAAGATGAATATGAGGTATTATTTGTTGGATGGCCCCATGATTTCAATCCAAATGAGTGGTGTTAATATTTTATTAGGGGTCCAATGGTTACAATTATCGAGAATAACAAGCCTTACTTTTCAAGATCTTTTCATAAGAGTTTCCTCGAAAGGAAAGGAAATTGAGCTGAGAGATATCTAAGGGAAACCTAGTGAAGTGATAATATCTAATAATAGCATGACAAATTGATAAAATATGGGAACCAAGGTGTAATTAAACAATTATTTTCACTATATGTTCAACCATCTATATCATCTACTCTAGTGGATCTCCAAAACGTTATCAACAATCATTACAAGGTATTTGGAGAGATTCTTAAGGGTCTTCCTCTCGCTAGAGATCATGACCATGCTATTCATTTTCAATCTGGAAGTTTACCACCCAACATTAGGCCTTACAGGTATCCATATTCATAAAAGTGTGATATTGAGCATATGGTTCAAGCAATGTTAGAGGCTGGCATCATCCAACCTAGCGAGAGAACTTTCTCTTCACCAGTTGTGATGGTTATAAAAAAGGATGGTTCATGGTGTATGTGTCTAGATTATAGTTAGCTCAACAAAATGAATTATTAGATAAGTTGCATGGAGACATTTTTTTTACTAAGTTGTACCTTCATTTAGGATATCATCAAATCATAATGGGGCAAGAATGCATTCCAAAAAAACACGTTTATAACACATGAGGTCATTATGCCTTTTTATTTATGGAATTTGGATTTACAAATTCACCTTCAACATTTCAAAGCTTAATAAATTATATTTTTGAACCCTTAATTAGAAAAATTGTGCTATTATTTTTTAATAACATATTAATCTATAAAAAATCTTGGGAAGAACATGTGCACCATGATGATAGGGTCTTAACATTGTTGGAAGAGAAAAAACTATATTCAAAGCCTTCAAAATATTATTTTCGGGTTCAAGAAGTGGAATATTTTGGTCATATTGCATCCCATGAGGGTGTCAAAGTGGATCCTAACAAAATAAAAGCTACGAGGGAATGGTCAATTCCCACTACCTTGAAGAAGCTCATAGGATTCTTAGAATTGACATGCTATTCCCTCAAATTTGTCAAGATTTATGGTCAAATTGTCACAAATCTAACAAAATTATTGAATAAATAAGAATCTCTTGGACTAAGTAAGTAACCAAAGAGTTTGGAAAACTTAAAGAGCCTATGTTTAGAAGTATCATCTTGGAAATCCCTCACTTAACAGTAACCTTCATTATGGAGTGTTATGCCTCAGGTCATGGCATTGTCATAGTTTTGACGAAATAAAGAAGCCCCCTTACCTTTAAAAGAAGTGAACTTAAAGGAAAAAAATTACTCAAATCCATATATGAAAAATAAATGTTGGCCATACTACATGCAGTTAAGAAATGGTATCCATATCTCATAGGAACACACTTCAAAGTAAAAACAGATCATGATAGTTTGAAATACTTCATGGAACAAAGACGATATTTTGAAGAGAAAAAATATAGTTACAAAGATTTTGGTTGATGACTTTGAAATTATATTAAAAATGGAAAGGTAATATTGTAGTAGATGCACTCTTTATGAAAAATGAATAAAAAAAGGATTTAGTGTATTCTATTTCCATTTCACAGATTTCCTAGGTGAAAGAAGCATGGGTATAATGGAAGCAAGATGAGAAGGTATGCAAGGTAATTCAAAAACAACATGAGGACCATAAAGTAGTAGTAAACTTCATGTGGAAGAATTATTTTTTGGCATTATGATATAATATGTTTTCCTTGATCGCAACCTACTCGATGAGTTTCCTTTTGATATCAACCTATTTGTTAAAGATGTAAAAATGATGTATATAGAGGTCAGTTCAGATGTGACATAGAAAGAAATTCCAGTCAATGATAGAGAAATGATAAAGGTAATGTTTCACAATGTATACACAGGTTTGATGAAGGCAACCCGCGTATACTCGCAGGTTTGATGAAGGCAACCCGTGTATACGTCCAGAATTAGTGTATACACAGTTTAGGTGAAGAGAAGTCGTGTATACACGCAGGTACGAAGAATCCAAGTCGTGTATGTATTTACGCACTCATTTTATGATACCAGGGGTCCTTACCATGGTTTTATCCCACAATATTGAGTGTTGTGTCATCTATTTGATTCCGTCCAAGAACACCATCAACTCTTGTCTGGTTTTGGCTCATGGTATTGGTAAAGGCTCAAACTATATAATAAGGTGAATATCATAGTGCAAATGTGTGCATGTTTATGGGTATTGATTGAATACTTCACTCTGAATTATATCTGCATGGAATGGGTTACATTTTATTGATAGATCTAAAATATTGATGCACCTATGGATATAATGATGGATCTGGATCTCTAGACCTGAAATGACTATGTATTTTCTTAATCTATTTGTGATATGTTTAGATTTACGATCTAGCGAATTTTTGTTGAAGTGAAGGGTAAGATCTGAGCTAATTATTTGCCTTGAAGAGCTATAGAGTCCTGAAATGTTAACAGATCTATACACAGGTTCGTCTAGGTAAAAGCGCGTATATACGCAGGTTCGTTTCAGCAAAAGCGCGTATGGAATCTAGGTTTTTTCTGAAGAATGCTAAAGGAAATTTATGATCAGTTTTACTGTGTTTTTGCTATCTGCCAATGATGTATTCATATAGATCTGGGTTGTTTGAGTATTGTTTATGCTGCTAGTTGATTGTGATTAAAGATCAATGATTGGTTGGTTGATTGATGATTCAATGAATGATATGATATAGTTATGAGTTTCAGTTTGATGTATGTTATTTGGGCTTAAATATGTGGAGTGGGTCCAGTCTGAAAATCTGATGAAAAGAGGCTTACAAGTTATCTTGTGTTGAAGTTGTTGGATCCAGTTTGAAAAATGATGAAACGTGGTTTGTGGTGGTGTTGAGGGTTGAGGGTTGGAGCCTTCAGTGAGGGGGTCATATCTCCCTTCCAGTGGTTTTTGGTAAACGAGATCAGGGGGTAGTATCTCCCTTCCAAGAGTGGCTAGTAAGCGAGAGTAGGGGGTCGTAGCTCCCTTCCAGTGGTAGCTGGTAAACAAGATCAGGGGGTTGGAGCTCCCTTCCAAGAGTGGCTGGAGAATGAGAGAAGGTTGCAACCTTCTGCAGGTGGGTGCTTTTGTGCTGGTATGAGTCTGCACTAATACAAGATTGTAAGCAATTTTCTTTATAATAAATATTGAATACAGAGATGACAACAATGATGGTTTTCTCCTGACTTGGGTTTCCACCTTAAATCCTGGTGTTCATATGTGTGATGCTTTATTCTATTGTTACTGCACATATTTATTGTTTAATAAATGAATAACGAATGAATGATACACTGATCTAGAAGTAAATATTTATCTTCATAATAAGATCTCTGGACATACGTAAGTTTCCTTAAAGATAGTCGTGTGTATACGCTAGTTGGATTAATCAAAGTCGCATATATAAATCAGTAAATAAAAATTAAATCTTATTGTGAGTTTTAAATACTGATTTAGTACCCCCCCCCCCCTCTCAGTAATTTTCCCAACAATTGGTATCAGAGCAAGTCCTTCTATAGAAGCTTGGTCGCTTGAAGGAGATTCGTCATAATGGGAAGGAAGCAAAATAAGAAGGCTAATCAAAGGAAGAAGATATATTAGGAAAAGGTGTGTAGCAGAAAATGAAGCAAATAAAACAGATATTGATTATTTCTCTTGTGATTCACTTCCTTGTGCATGCAATGTTGAAGATAGTGAAAGTAATGTTATGGATCTAGAAGCAGAAATTACTAATCTCAAGAATGAAGTTGAAGATCAAAAAATTTTATTTAATGAAAGGGAATGTATCTTCAAAGATATGATTTCTAGATTGAATGAACATTTACAAGAAAGAAAGTTAATTGAGAAATTAAACAAAGAACAGATAGACCAGTGTCAAAAGCTGTAGGATGAAGTAACCAATCATAGTTAAGGACTTGAAGCAGAAATCATCTCTCTCAAAGTAGATCTTGAAAAATTAAATAAGAATAATGAAGAAATTCTACAAACATTTGAAAAACAAGAAAATGGGTTGAAAGAAAAGATTCTAAATTGAATGAGCAAGTATAATAAGGAATAAGGGTTGAATAAAGTATGAAGAAGCAGTGCCAAACATAAACATTTTAAAAGGAAAATTAGAAGAAAAATATAAACACTTGAGGTTTCAAGATATTACTAAGATTATGGATAATATTATTGGTATTCAAAGGTCTCCTTTTATTAAATTTGGTCTTGGTTTTCATGAAACTATGAAAGGAGAATCTAGTTCACAAGACAATGCTAAAGATTCAAAGGATATCAATGCAAAAACTGAAGTGTTTAAAGAGACAAAATGTCAACCGATAATCATGAATTCTCAAAGGAAATCATTTGCTCCTAACTATAGAAGTATAAATCGATTCTCTCCTTTGATAAATAATGTTGAATGCTTAGTATGTCATAATTATGGACATGTTGCAACCAATTTCATAAGCAGATGTTTTCAGTCAGAGACAGATAGACACTACACAGAAAGACCTTCAGCTCCCATGTACTCAGGTTTCTTTAAGGGATATTGTTTTGCATGTAGAAATTTTGGTCACAAAGCAGTTGATTGCAATAGAAGAAAGACTATACAAACATATTATGATCCCTCTGCTTCCTTTTCTGGTCACATAAGATGTTATGATTGTAACAAGTTTGGGCATGTAGAAAAAGAATGCAGGAACAGACTAATGAATCATCAAAGTCAATATGGAAGACAAACATATCATAGTGTAAAATCAAAGAAAGTTGGATTCACCAACATTCATGCTAACAAGAAAAAAGAAGAAGAGGTAAGATGTGGTCTTGCTCTTTGTGTAATTAAAGACAAATATGAATGGTACATCAACATTAGATGTTCTCATCACATGACTGGTGATAAGATTAAGATAGAATCTCTCAAGAAACATCAAGACGGTAAGGTTATTCTTTCAAATGATGCTCCAACAAAAGTTTTGGGAAAAGGTAGAGCCATAATTAACAAAAATAGAAGGGCAGTTGATACCTTATTAGTTCAAGGCATAAAACAAAACATATTAAGTGTAGGCCGAATGGTAGATAAAGGAAATATAATTGTGTTTACATCAACCAAATGCAATGTTATGGACGAAGAAACTGGAGAAGTCATAGCAAGGGGATACAAAAACGCTGTTAAATTATATGTGTTTAAAGATCTAACCTCTCCTGGATATGAGGAGGATTTAGACTCAGACTGAAAGAAGACAATGCCCATTAGAGTCCCTCATTATTGAAAGAATAATGTTATCATCAACTACAATTTATAAAGGATGGTTTGGTAATTATGATTGTTTATATTTGTGACAGTGCATCTTATGTGACAACAAAACACAGGTACAGGTGGTACAAGTTCAGGGGAGATGGATATGGAGATGGAGATGTGAAATTTTTCAGTATTTCATTTTCTGTATGCGGGTTTCATAAACCAAAGTTGCATATTCACGCGAGTTCTGTTGGAGACAACTGCATATATTTTTCTCTGATAAGAAAACCAGTGAGACAGACTCAATATCAGATTCTGATATGTTGCTGACAATTGTAATTTTATTGATTTGATGTTGATGTTTATATCTTTTGATACAATATTAAGTTTTGATTATCTAATTTATGAATATGATTTTATGAATGAGTTGTCGTGGTGATCAGGAGCACAATTTCAGGGGGAGCATTAGCCTTGCTGAGAATAATACATTGTTGACATTATGTTGGTTGCTAAATTATGATCTCTCTTTTGAGGTCCTTTGGTCTTAGTTATTAAAATTCATATATGTAATTTGATGTAAAGGTCATGTTGAGACCTGTGATGTAAATATTTTCATATTCAGTCATGTATGGACTTGTTCAAATATGTAAACCTACTTGGTTGGGTAGTTGAGTCAAATAAATATGTAAACCCACTTAGTTGGGTAGTTGAGCCAAATATGTAATTCCACTTGGATGGGTAATTGATGTATGTATGTGTCCTTGGTGATAGGAAAGGTTATAGAGTCTTGTAAATCTATTTTTAAGCTTCAACATGTGTTGAGGGGGAGTATGATCCATATAGTGCAACACAGATCTCGACATTCTTCTATCAGTTCACCCTTTGCTCTTGATGTCAAAGGGGGAGAGTAACTCACTGTTTATGCTTCTGATTGATGTGTCTCCCTACAAGTTGTGGTGATAGAACACCAACATGGTTTCCATCAAGTACAAAGGGGGAAATTGTTGGCATTATGATGTAATATGTTGTCCTTGATGGAAACCTACTCGATGTGTTGCCTTTGATCGCAACCTATTTGTTAAATATGTAAAAATGATGTATCTACACGCTAGTTTAGATGTAACAGAGAAAGGAATTCTAGTCAGTGACAGAGAAATGATAAAGTTAATGTTTCACAATGTATAGGCAGGTTTGATGAAGGCTAACCACATATACTAGCATTTTTTATGAAGGAAACCCGTGTATACATCCAGAATTAGTGTATATGCATTTTGGGTGAAGATAATTTGTGTATACATGCAGTTACGAAGAATCCAAGTCGCGTATGCACTTACGCACTCATTTTATGATACCAAAGGTACTTACCATGGTTTTATCCCACAATATTGAGTGTTGTGTCGTCTATTTGATTCCTTCCAAGAATACCATCGGCTCTTGTGTGGTTTTGGCTCATGGTATTGGTAAAGGCTAAAACTATATAAGAATGTGAAGATCATAGTGCAAAGGTGTGCATGTGTATGGGTATTGATTGAATACTTCACTCTGAAGTATATTTGCATGGAATTGGTTACAGTTTATTGATAGATCTGAAATATTGATGCATCTATGGACATAATGATGGATCAGGATCTCTAGACCTCAAATGACTATATATTTGCTTAACTATTTGTGAGATGTTTAGATTTATTATCTGACGAATATTTGCTGAAGTGAAGGGTAAGATTTGAGCTCATTATTTGTCCTGAAGATTTACGAAGTCCTGAAATGTTAATAGATCTATACACAGGTTCATTTAGGTAAAAGCGCGTATATACACAGGTTCGTTTAAGCATAAGCGAGTATGGAATCTAGGGTTTTTTTGATGAATTAGGGGAATTTTGAGGTCTAAAATAGGCCTCCTAAGAAAAATGTACAACCAAAATAAACTTTATAAGAACCAATAGGATCCAAGATGATGGTGTCAGCCATGGGGGATTATCCACCATTTTTTAAGTAAAAGGGTAAAAATATTAAAAAATAATAAAATAATAAAACTATTTTTTCAACTCGTATTTTCAACTTATCTCCCATATTTTTTACTCAAATTTCAAGTAGGAGTACTCTTTGGATGCAAAATTTAATTCCTCATCCAAGGATTACCCATGTTGCATACTTTTGATGAACCCTGCTAGACGAAAAATTATAAATACCTGAAAAAACGTGATTGCAATCACGTTTTTCATGTATTTCTCATTTTTCATGTAGCAATATCCATAGAAAGTATGCAACATGGGTACTCCTTGGATGAGGAATTAAAATTTTCATCCAACGAGTAATCCGACTCGAAATTTGAGTAAAAATTCTAGAAGATAAGTTGAAAATACAAGTTGAAAAAGTAGTTTTTTCTTTTTTCCCTCTAAAATTTGATGATGTAATCAAATATTCTTTTATTATTTCCACTATTATTTTATAATTTCCTTAGGATGCCGATTTGATACCTAAAAAATCCCCTAATAAATGTTGAAGGAAATTTCTGATTAGTTTTACTGTGTTTTTGTTGTTTGTCAATGATGTCTTCATATCGATCTGGGTTGTTTGAGTATTGCTTATGCTGCTAGTTGATTGTGGTTAAAGATCAGTGATTGTTTGGTTGATTGATGATTCAGTGAATGATATGATACAGTTATGAGTTTTAGTTTGATGTATGTTCTTTGGGTTTAAATGTGTAGAGTGGGTCTATTCTGAAAATCTGATGAAAAGGAGACTACAAGTTATGCTGTGTTGAAGTTGTTGGATCCATTGTGAAAATTGATGAAACGTGGTTTGCGGTGGTGCTGAGGGTTGGAGCCTTCAGTGAGGGGGTTGTAGCTCCCTTCCTGTGGTTGCTGGTAAACGATATCGGGGGGTATTAGCTCTCTTCCAGGAGTGGCTTGTAAATGAGAGCAGGGGGTCGTAGCTTCCTTCCTGTGGCAGTTGGTAAATGAGATCAGGTGGTTGGATCTCCCTTCTAGTAGTAGCTAGAGAACGAGAGAAGGTTATAACATTTTGTAGGTGGGTGCCTGTGTGCTGGTATGAGTCTACTGCAGTACAAGATTGTAAGAAATTTTCTTTATAATAAATATTGAAGACAGAGAATACAGCAGCAATGGTTTTCTCTCGACATGGGTTTCCACCTTAAATACCGGTGTTCATATGTATTGTTTATGTGTGATGCTTTATTCTGTTGTTACTACACATATTTACTGCTTACTAAATGACTGATGAATGAATGATGTTTTGATCTAAGAAAATATTTATTTGCATATTAATATCTCTGGACATACAAAAATTTCCTTAAATATGGTCGCGTGTATACGCTAGTTGGATTAATCAAAGTTGCGCATAGAGATCAGTAAATAAAAATTAAATATTATTGTGAGTTTTAAATACTAATTCACCCCCCGCCCTTAGTATTTTTCCCAACAGATGTTTTGTGGTATCAATATTGTTTTTACTTATGTATGAATTCTCAACTCAAATACAAGGTCATTTGGAATTACACTTATCTGATAGGAGGAAATTCAAAGTTCTTGAAGAAATACCATACGGTAAAGAAATATGTTTTGGGGAAGGTATTAAAGAACATGTGAAATTTTTTTTGGTTGAATATGTGGTATTCCAATTAAATAATGGAAATACAATCAAGACCCTAGGGTTCCTTAAATCATTATCCATATGGAGCCAGCATTGGGAATAAGTTTCAATGGATTTTACTACATGTTACACAAATTTGAAGGAAAGAGTGTCATTATGGTAGTGATATATTGAATGGATTATGGGCCCATTTTTTCTCTTATTCACATCCTTTTAAAGCAAGTATAGTGGAAAATACATTAATACAAACTATCCAAAAACTACATGAAATACTATAGATAATTGTAAGTGAAAAATATCCAATTTTCACTGAACATTTTTGTATTGAATTATTTTCATATTTGGGTACTCAATTGGCTCACAACTCATCTTACAATCCTAAATATGATGGGAAACCCAATATTGTGAATAAATATTTATAAGGATATCTACTTTTCTTTGCATTTGATAAGTAGACACAATGGGTCAAATGGTTTCCCCTGGCAGAATGGTGGTACAACACATCCTTCAACACTTCATAAAAATTGTTACCATTTATGAAAATTTATGGATATAATCCTCCATACATAATATCATCCTTGAAAGGGATTATAAATTCTCAAGTAGGAAAGGGCCACTTACAACACCAAAAGGAGGTTGTCAAACTGTTGAAGGACAATTTGGTTCTAACATAAAATAGGATGAAACAACAAGCAAATCAACATTGCAGTAAAAGGGAATTTGAAGTGGTGGATTGGGTATTTGTGAAACTACAACCATATTAATAGATGTCCCATAAATAATAAAATAAATTATCATTGGGATATTATGTCCCTTATAAAGTGTTTTAAAGGATTGGAAGTATGGATTACAATTTGGAGTGACCTCCATCTTCATGTGTACATCCAGACTTCCATGTTTATTTCTTAAACAAGGTAATTGGTGACGAGATCCTAGTCCAAACTATTTTACCAAAGATTAATGAAGAAGGAAAAATCATAATAGAACAATAAATAATCCTAGAAACAAAGATTATGCAGTTGAAAAATTGAGTAATTATTAACTACCTCATAAAATGGAAGAACCTAATGGTGGAACAAATGACATGGGAAGGTGAGTTATTAATGCGGAAACATCCACAAATAGTCAAGTGTAGAGGAAATTTTTTTTTTTAAGGGAGGGGAATGTTAATCCATATATAAGCCTCGATAACCCTGAAACTCTTTATTAAGCCCTAGATATTAAGTGATTACATTTCTATTATTATATTTTTATGCAAGCTAGGATCTTTCATGATCCTATTTTATTATAATTTACCCTTTTCCTCTTATATATATATTAAGGAAACCTATGTTTGAAAATTGACTAAACTGGGGGGGGGGGGGGGTGAATCAGTTTAATACATTCATGGAGATTAATTACTTTTTTTTCAATGGTTAATTGAAATATTAAATGAGAAACATAACACCTTATGAACAACATAATTAATATATAAAAAACATATAATATGTAAAACACAACATCAAATCAATGTATAAAAAAAGCACATATGGAAAAGGAAAGCTCATATTTCCTTTATTACTTTATCTTTTCATGCTCCAACCTATCTGCTATTATGCAAGATACATCTTGTTGGAAAGCTCCAACTCCCATAAATTCTATACAGGATACAACTCATAGGAGGCTCCTACCTCAACATGCTCCAACATGTTCTTTTCCAAGCTACACCTTGAAAGGAGACTACAATCCCATGACACATAAAAAAGGAACAATCTGTTCAATTTACCTGGTCTTTATTTATTCTTACCTCCATCTACCTCTTCTCCTCTTCAAATCTGCTTTGTGATAGCTCTTCTTTGCACCAGGTAATAAGAAATCATAATAGCTCAACTCTCCAACATACACTCTCGCACTCTTTAACATTTCAACCTTCCAAAAGCACATATTTTTGTAAACAAAATTTGTTGTCTATTAGTATTCCATGCAGGAACATGAAGTGAAAATTATTATCTCTTTTCATTCCACTCATTCGTTTCACACCTTTTCATATTTTTAACATTCAAAAAATTTATTGGTCCACCAAATATTATTTAAAAAAAAATATGATTCAGCTATGATTGTATAAGACAAAATAATTCTAATACTATGTAATTTCATCCCAACTAGATAAAAATAAAAAATTCTTCATCCTCTTGCATCACAACTTCATAAGGAATCTCTGCAAGAAATGTGTCACAACAAATCTATCAACATCATTAGCACAACAATAATGCACCTCTACTTAATAATTAATGCACCTCTAAAACACCTTTGTAACTGATCATATTTTCAATGAACAATTAAACATAAACTGAACTGAGTGAAAAATAAATATAGTGTGGGAACAAGAAGCCTTCAACTGTCATAGGAACATTGGAACCACTTCTCCAAGAACTTCTTCAAATATGAGCTAAAATATCTGCTCTGCAACATACCTTTGTGTTAAAAAATAAATCACAATATCATAGTATATGAAATCATCACAACACCTTAGCATCAAGAAATCATAATAACCATAGCAACATTAGCTGCACCAACACAAGCATTCCATCAAATTCAACCGTGCATACATAAATTCCATGACCCTTTTTTGTTTCTTTGTTCTGTCATTAATAGTTCTATTTTTCTTGGAAGGTTGCACCTTTATTCTACTATTGACACCTTTTCCTTTCATCACAAAAATTATCAACACCTTTTCCTTGTAACATACATCAACCACATCAAATGCATAACAAGCTTACTCAACTCCTTCACCTCTTATCAAGAACACCCACTTAGAATTAACACCTTCAACATAGCCTATGCCAACACAAACATCTCAATCATACCTTTTTGCTGCTCCTTTTCCATCAATGTCAACAATTCCATCAATCTCCCCCTTTGGCATCGATGGAAATATAATGATCCTCCCCCTTTAGTCCTAATCATCACCCCCCTTACATCTGCTTACCTCCCTCTTTGACATCAATGGAAAGGGGTACAATGGAAATTAATAAGAATTTTAGAAGCTTCAGTGTTTGGAAAATCACCAAGTTCTATCCTTACAAGTTCAATATCATAACAAACTATGGTACATTACAACAGACTATGGTTTCAGTAAGGTTCTCGTGCAATGTGAAATTCACCATCAACTCCATCACAACATAAGCCAATTTCAAATTTATGATTCATATTTCATTGTCTCTATCCTTATTGTTGTCAATTGTATGGTCTCTATTATTATTGTCATTACCGTGGGCAACACTACCATGGTTTGAATACATCCTTGCAACATGTGATATTGTATTCTAATTAACTGCCTTAGTTATGCTTAAGCTTCTTAAAAATTTGAAAGTTAGTTCAATGAGAATATCCTTTCAAAGACTGTTTTTAGGACATCATCCATTTACTTCGATTATTTTTGTTCCTGTCTGCTAGCCAATTTATTTCAATGCTTAGGTCACTACACAAACACAAAGCATAGTATTATTTGTACATAAGTTTTCAAACTTCGCTATATTTTAGGTACTATTGCTGATATTTTGCAAAAATATTAAGTCCATAGTGAGGAATAAGTGCACAGTCATAGGAATTTTAGTTTTTTCCTTCACGAGGATCAATCAATCATTATCATTGTCTCATTGAAAAGTTGTAAATTTTTTAACAAATTTGCATTGACCTTGCATATATATCTATGAATGGAAATAAACCAAGTTGTCATCTTCAATATATCGTTCAAGCATGTCTATCCATCTTAGAGTCCCATGTATTAGGAAAGGAAACATCCATATCTGAGTATCCCAATAAAATGTATTTTCAATAAGGTAACTAAAATATTACTCATCATAATCCACATCCTTCTTACACAACTCTGGAGGTCAAAACTACTGCAATTCTCTGCCATAGAATTTAGATCTCCAATATTTTGGCATACCCATTTCATACAAAGAAAACATATTTTAGTTTTTTAACTAGTGCACAATCATAGGAATTTTATTTTTTTCCTTCACAGGGATCAATCAATCATTATCACTGTCTCATTGAAAAGTTGTAAATTTTTTAACAAATTTTCATTTACCTTGCATATATATCTATGAATGGCAATAAACCAAGCTGTCATCTTTAATATATCATTCAAGCATCTCTATCCATATTAGAGTCCCATGTATTAGGAAAGGAAACATCCATATCTAATTATCCCAATAAAATGTATTTTCAATATGTTAACTAAAATATTACTCATCATAATCCACATCCTTCTTACACAACTCTGTAGGTCAAAACTATTGCACTTCTCTGCCATAGAATTTAGATCTCCAATATTTTGGCATACCCATTTCATACAAAGAAAACATATTTGAGACAATCTGAACCTGAACAATAACTTACATATTTGAGACAATCACCAAAGCCTGCAAATAATTTTTGAAAGTTAGAAAAATCAAGTTGCAAATATCCCAAGAACACTCCAAATGAAATATGTCAATATTGTCATTTGTCGCATTTTATGCACCTTGAATTCCTCTTCTTTGTATATGGCCTCTTCTGAATAGATGTGTACTTAATTGAATTGACTAGATGCTTTTACTAGGTCTCGATCAAGTTCTCAATTCTAACTTAGAAAAAATTGGATAAATTGTCACTTAGGTTCAAATCCCACTCTCAACACCATGTTTCAATTAGTTGTAGAACCACTTAATTTTCTTCATCTAAGAATAGATAAATTTTGAGGTAAAAAATGGGTCTAAAAAAAATGTACAATAAAAATCAACTTTACAAGAACTAGTAGGATTCAATATTATGATGTCAACCATGGAGGATGGTTCACCATTTTTCGAGTAAGAAGGTAAAAAGATAAAAAAAAAAAACTACTTTTTCAACTTATCTCCCTAATATTTTTCTCAAATTTCGAGCAAGAGCACTCATTGGATGCAAAATTTATTTTTTCATCCAAGGAGTACCCATGTTGCATACTTTCAACGCACCCTACTACATGAAAAATGTGAAATACATGAAAAAACATGATTGCAATCACATTTTTTCATGTATTTCACATTTTTAATGTAGTAGGGTCCATAAAAAGTATGTAGCATGGGTAGTCCTCGGATGAAAAATTAAATTCCACATCCAACGAGTGCTCCTGCTCAAAATTTGAGTAAAATCATAGGGAGATAAGTTGAAAATACGAGTTGAAAAAGATAGTTTTTTTTTTCTTTTTTTCCCTCCAAAACTTTAAGAGGTAATTTGATATTATGTTATTATTTACACTATTATGTTATAATATTCCTTAGGAGGCCCATTTTAGACCTCAAAATTTCTCTAATACTCACACAAACATGATCTTGTTGGAATACAAGAGGTTTTTAGCTTATCATTAGATTTATGTTTCATTAGTAATCACTTGTGAATATAGTTGGCTTCTTAATTTTATTTTGTTTCTTTCATCAAAAAATTACCAAAATACAAACATGAATATCACAAAACAATAATGAACACGAGATATAGGCTCCAAGCAAGGGAAAAATCCATCCAAGGGTAAAACCCATAAAATTATCTTCTTATAGAATCATATCAAAGGAGACATCCAAGACCCATAACCACATAAAACTTCCACCTATAGATGCCAATTCAAGCCTTCCTTCTTTCAAATGGATCCATTAACAAGAGACCAACAACAAGAGATGTACCAAGGAATATATTCCACAAGCCCTAGCTCAAGAATAGCTTCTTTATTTCAAACTTTGACACTCCACTTCTCTCTGTCCTTTCTGTAATATTTTAGACCATGAATCATTAAGTGTGTGTCTCCAATTGAGCTTCATCTTCCCTCTATTTATAAAATTAAGAGAGTTGTGAATAGACATTTCCATAAGGGAAAGGATGACTTGACCTGTAGGCTAACTTGGCACCTAGAGGGGTTTCTGTCCCAAAATTACATTTAAAATTTTCTTTTTCTTTTATAATAGGTCCAAAATAGTACTTTGACTCTTTGACTCAAAATCTAGAAGCCTGAAGAACATGTTTTTCTAGAAAAATAATAATAATATTTTTTCTTTTTCTTTTCTTTTTATTTTTACATAAAATACATAATGGTACAAATTAGATCGAAACTAGTTACATTCTCCAACAAATTTGTCATAAAGACTACTAGACAGTCCTTTATATTGGAAAATACACAGATGGATTCAAAACTCTGATGCACTATTAAGAAAACCTCTAAAGAATCCAACTCCAGTAACTTCTACTGGATAAGTTGAGTGAATAGTTGACTTGGGAAATAACCTTTCCACTAAGATTGATGTGATGAACGTGAAACCATATAATGCAAGTAATTTGAATGCCCTTTAAATTTTGTTACGATCCTCCCTATCAGCATATTCCAACAAAATGTATATCAATCTCCAGTGAATAAAATTATGTGCTTCGTTGAGTATCTATGGCCTATGTATTTGTTTTAGGTATTAGGGAAAGTGCATCCCACAACCCCTTTTGTTGAGGAGTATTAAATTGAAAAAAGAGTTACAGATTACTTGTACATTTCATTTTAATGACACCACTCAATGGATTAAAAAAGATGCATCCATGGTGGGTGACATGGTATGCAAAACAACATAGTTATCTCTTTTGTTGATGCAACATACTGGTTATTTTTTGTGTTAACAATCATTCCCAATTTTTTTTTTTAACTTGCTCTACTGGCCTCCATACCTACTCATATGCAACCCTTCGAACTATTCTTTTATCACCCAATAAAATTGCATATTTTCATTTGGTCCAACCTCTGACACTCTGTCTCAATTCCTTAGATCATGCTACTATGTAAAGTTATACATGAGAATTCATCACATATTATTCATTTTCATCTTCTTAGAGCGTCAAATTCTCTCCATATTCTGTGTTATGTCTATAATGGTCAAAAGTATACTTTTGTATTCTAATTATTCTACTACACATCCTTTGTCATATTGTATGAGTGTGTTACATATTAGAATTTTGTCTGTTACACCTCTATCCTCGCCCGGGGATCCACCTGAGTATTTGTCTTCTTAATTGGTACATTTTTTAATCATTACAATTATTTATCACCTGGCATGACCTGTCCATCTAGCACCTCAGTCTCCTAACATTTTTCTATACATGTGGTTCATTATATTTTTGATTCTCTATGTTATAGATAATACTACTCCATTGAGTTTCTTCTTGACAATATAAGTAATTCTCTCAACTTTTTCCCTCTAGTGTCTCTATCATCTGACATCTAGAAACTGAAGATGTGTTACTTACTAATTCTAATCTTCTCCAACACCCAGGTATTGATCCAAAACAAATTTCCATTCTCACCCATGAAGGTTCGTTTTCTCAATCTCTTTTTCTTATTATCTATCACTAATATTTCTCAAATTATGTATGGTTCCCCCTGTGTTGATGGTGGATTTTCATATAGTATGTCGATGTGTATTCGTTCTTGTGAAACATGTGTATTAATTTTCCCTTGCATCGTTGATTTATATCTTAGGTTAAGTGATATATTTCAAATAAATCTTTAGACTCCATAGATATAATGCGTTAGAATTTTGTTGGCTTCATTTAGAGTAGGGCATCCAAGATTTTGTTTACAAGCTCAAACTGCAGCTTCCTATTGACAACTTGCAAGGTTGGATTAGATTTATTAAAACCCTACCTTTTATTATTTATTTTCATGCATTAAAAATTTTATTGTGCATCATTATAATAATTTTCAAGTTGGTTAAAGACCTAATGGGAAGGATGACTCAAGTTCAACCCTAGGCATTCTTCTAATTTTTGTCTTGACATCTCTAATACTTGCAGTGCAATGATCAATGCGCTCATCCTCTTTCTTACAACTGCCATCCTCCTTTTAAATCCACTCTTTCTTAAATATATTTTAAATAGGATCTTATATTCGTTGGATAGCCATAAGGTGGCCATAAGAAATTAGATTTTTCCTAAGGAACCGATAACCATAACTTCTCAAACCTTTATAAATATTTCTAATCAAAACACAATGAGACCTTATTTTGTCAAATACAAGCCTTTTATGTTTTAATTCCAACGTAATAAACCATTCCACGACCATATTAGTTGAACCCTAAAGTCAATGTTAAATTAAAAAATCTTGCTCCTTCAGATGGGATTTGGCGACAACACCGATAGGATGAAAAAGGAAAAAGCACAAATTCTTCCATGTCCTGAAATTTCTGCTAATATATTTTCTGCCTTGAATCTAAGCTTCTTTGTGTTCAACAATCTTCTTCCTAGGTTGGAAACTTTAGTAGAATTATCCTTTACAATTGAAATAGAATAGCTAGCTGGTATCACCTCAAAGCTTGAACATGATATTATGGTTTAAAAAACAGACAATTTTCTATATTTTCACATGACATATCTACCCATAAAAAAAGCTACAACAACTATTCTTATATTAGCTTTCCAAAAATCTATATAAAATCCAAATCTTAGTTCCTAGAATAAATTTTGGCATTTTATTCCGGGCTCTTTGAAATACAAACAAAATGTAAAAATTCACTAAAAAATCATATGAAGAGCTTTCTGAACAAATCAATGGCCCTCATCATCTCACTTGTACAATACCCACACTTGTAAGCTTCTGAATGTTATGCATTACTTTAGGATTCCTTAGATGATCATGTGATTCCTTTGGGTTCTCTTGGAAATCCATTTCAATCTATATCATAACATGATCTGAAAGGATATGATGAATATCTTAATCTTGCATGAATTTTTCCCATCTCTCCTTCATTTCCTCAAGGCTTATATCACCCCTGTTGGTTTTTTTGGTTTTCTCAATACATCTCTGAACACTTTCTAATAGTTCCTGATTTTTTTCATCATGTTTGAGACTTTCTTGATAGTTTTCCAAGGCTTTTTCATATTCTTTCATGACTAATTGAATAAAAATTGTCCTTGTAGGCTTCTTCAGTGTATCTAGCTTATGATGTTTTATTAGCGCTTTCTATAAATTTTCAATTCTTGGCTCGTAGTCTTTAGAACATTTAGCCACATTAAAATATGTAATTCCTTTTCTAGTCAAATACCAAGTAATCATTTTAAATTATGAATGAAGCTCCCTCCCTCTTTCAACAACCTTGTCACAATATTTAATGCAATCTTCATATTTCCCCATAACCAAATAGATAACTTCTCTGTTTGTTAAGAAGGAGATATCATCATCATCTAGATCCATTGCCTTCGAATAATGCTGAATAAAAACATAAAAATATTTCTTCTTATAAGTTGCATTTCCAAGTTCCTTTTCCTTTTGTTCCTTTGCTTTCCAAGCCTTCCTATGTTTCTCCTCATTTGGAATATCCATTGGTTTCATCTCTGCCTTTGGCTCTCTTCCTCTGTGCTATATTTATTTAAATGATAATTTAAGAATATACATATTGATTTAGATAATGTAGTGAATATCTTGTCTTTTTACCTTTTTCTTATCCTTACAAGTCACACATTAATTTTTCTTCATTTCAGTAGCAGTATTAGTCAAGTGAGATATATGATATTTGATGGAATCTGAATTTTTCTTAACATGGTCCTTAAAGCACATTTCCTCTTGGTATTTCAACTAATAATGATAATCATTTTCATGTAAAGTCTTATTGAAGAGAATCAAACTTATGTAATAAATCATCAAGATATTGTTTGGGGTTGCTCTCACCCTGAGATGTTTCTTTTTTTCACTGAATGGATGGATGCATTAATTTCTCAGAGCAACTCCCCTTGAGGCCATTCCAACTTTAGCTTTTCATTGATGTCTCATGATTTCTCTTTCATCCTCTTCCATACTTTAGTGAGTTGTCTTATTGTGCTCATCTTCTTCTTTTCATACAATTTGCATTCAAAAACGTTATTTCCAAATCCATTACATAGACAATAGTAGCCTTAGAAATAATTTTTGTACTTAGTTACTAATTTCATTCTATGTTTTCTTAATTGACGATACCTTCTTATTTGCTACACCTTTTGTTGATTAGTCTTGATTTGTTTTCTCTTACATTCTGTTGTTACATGTATAGGTTCATGGCAAGAAAAACACTTGACATCTTTCAAAGGAATACATAATCTCCTTTGAGATCTTCCAAATTTTCTCAACTCATCTCAAGGAAAAAGTTAACTTCTTGCAAAGGAAATATTCTTTGACTTGTTTATTTTCTTCTAGTTTTGTCATTTGTCTTTGTTTGTTTCCTTACTAATCACGCTGCTTGTCCCTTATCCTTCAAGTATTTTTGGAGCTACTTTATTTTATTTCATGATTGCATTTTAATTATTGCACCCTTTTGAGTTCTTCATGGAGAAAATATCCTCTTATAGCCTTTTATACAACCTGCTATTTTCAGCTAATTCACTTCTAGATGAAACAATATCAATGTCTAATCTTTCACACTATTCCTCTTCCTCATTTAGTTGACTACTCATAATCTCTTCAATTCTTCTAGCTTCTTCCAATTGTGTTCGCAAGCTATTAATTTACTCATTTTACTCATGCTCTCTTTCATCTCATATTAGCAAAAAAAATATTTTGGTCTTTGTTTTCAATTGCAAGCCAAACTATTTTAGCTAAGGGTTAGTCAAGCCTGGTTTTATCTTTAGTTAAATTTTCCTCATGGAAATAAATAACATTCACACTAGTAGAGGTCTCATTTGAATGAATTATTTCTCTTTGAGAGGCATTTTCTTCTTCTTCTTCTCCTTTTCTACATTGTTGCTACTCGTATCTACTTCATGCACAAGATGCAACCTTTACCAAATTTATTTTGTAGATTTGAGGTCTATCACTAACTCAATATCCATATTGTGAATTTTGTTATAAATTGCACATTTTTATTGAGCATTCCATTGTTGTTCTTTTATAGAGGGGGAATCTTGATATTATCATTCACATACTAGCTTCCATACACCTGGTCCATAAGTTATCATTTTTTCTTTTACCTTCTCTTTCGATTCTTGAAAGTTGTTGCAGTTAACATAAATTTCATAATCCATATTCAACTATGTGTACATTCCATTTATTAGGATATCATAGAAGGAACTAGCTTTGATACCAATTGTTGAAAACTTGACCAAACTAGGGGGGTGAATCAGTTTAGTACATTCATGGAAATGAATTACTTTCTTTTCAATGGTTAATTGAACTATTAAATGAGTAACATAACACCTTATGAAAAACAAAATTAATATATAAAATAAAGTAAGATGTAAACCACAACATCAAATCAACATATAAAAGCAACACATATGGACACCAAATATAAGTGGAAACCCATAAAGGGAGAAAACCACAAATTTTTTATTGTTGTGATGTAAAGGCAAGCTCCTACTTCCTCTATTACATCAATTTTTGAGGCTCCAACCTCTCCACTATTTTGCAAGCTACAATTTGTTAGGAAGCTCCAAATCCCATAATTTTTTTGTAGGCTACAACCCACAGGAGGATCCTACCTCAACGGGTTCTAACTTGTTATTTTTCAAGATACAACTTGAAAGGAGACTACAATCCCCTAATAAATAAAAGAATCAATTTTTTGGTTTACCTTGTCTTTAGTTTTGCTTACCTACATATACCTCTTCTCATCTTCAAATCTACTTTACATCTGATCTTATTTGCACTAGGTAACAATAACTCATAATAACTCAACTCTCCAAAAAATGCTCTCACACTCTCTAACATTTCATCCTTCCAAAAGTACATATATTTATAAATAAAATTTATTGCCTGTTAGTATTCCATGCAGGAATATGAAGTTAAAAGTATTGTCTCTTTGAATTCCATTCATTTGTTTCACACCTTTTCAAAATTCGAACATTAAAAAAAATTTAAGGGTCCGAAAAATATTATTTAAGAGAAAAATATCAACCAACTATGATTTCATAAGCCAAAATAATTCTAATTTCATGTAACTTCATCCCAACTAGGTAAAAATAAAAAAATATTCATCCTCTTGCATCACAACTTCTTAAGGCATCTCCGCAAAAAATGCATCACAACAATTCTATCAATATCATTATCACAAGAAAAATGCACCTCTTTTTATCAATAAATGAACCTCTACGACACCTCTGTAACTAAGCATACTATCAATCAACATTCAAACAAAAAATTGAATTGAGTGAACAAGAATTGTACTGTCTGAACATGAAACATTTGCCTGTAATAGGAACAATGCAGCCACTTCTTTAAATATAACCTAATATATCTTGTTTCTATGAAAAATACCTTGTTGTTTATGAATACATCACAATATCATAGTATATGCAAGCATCACAACACCTTAACATCAAGCAAGCATAATAACCATAGTACCATCACCTACACCAACACAAGCATGCCATCAACTTCAACTGTGCATACATCAATTCCATCACCCTTTGTTGTTCCTTTTTATATTGTTAATGTTTTTGTTTTTCTTGGAAGACCACGCATTTATTATATTGTCAACACATTTTCCTTGCATCACAACAATGATCAACACTTTTTCTTTGCAACATACATCAATTGAATCATAAGCATAACAAGCTTACTCAACTCCTTCACCTCTGATAAACAAAACTCAGTTAGAATTAAAGCCTTCAACATAGCCTATACCAACACAAACATATTAAGCATACCTTGTTGTTTCTCCTTTTCCATAGGGAATATGTTAGTTGACTTAATTCATTCATTTTATGGTGTGAGTGGTTTAAGTTATGTTTAATTTATTAGTGTTACTCTATGTCATTACTATTAGTGTTTATAATGTATATCATTATAGTATTCCATATATTATTTTTTAATTCCTCTTTCTTCGTAAGTAGAGGAACCATCAACTAGGTTGGGCTCGTATTTGCATCATCTGGGGGAAATTTTGACTGCTACCACTATAACTAGTAAGTTCCTACATCTTTCCTACCACAGACATGGGTAAAATGGTCTTTGAACCGATAGTTGATTTTTTTTGTAGTATCAGGATGTATTCCCACATGCCAAGAGGTAACCTAAATTTACCTAGAAAAATTATGAAAATTAAAATTAAAAATTTATTTTTTTGGGCTTCATGTAGGCTCAAAAGGGACAAGTCAAGCCCACCATGAAATGGTGTGTCCCTTGATCAAAATTCACCCCATTTGAAAAGTGTATATACATAATGTGAAATCTTCATTTTTACCACTCACTCATCACATCATATCTTCTAGAGTAGCCAAAAATGTGAGTAGATAGAAGCTGAATTTATTGAGATTTGTCTGACTTTGAAGCTTGACCAAAGTTGATTGTTGACTAGAGTTGACTAAGTATAGATCCAATAACATGCCTTTGATTGTAGGTAGTTTACTATAGGATTGAGCTTGACTGTAGGCCATAATTTTGAATATTGGTCGACATTGAATTATGTATTTTGGGTTAGTTTGAATGGCTAAAAATTGCCCAAGTTTGATTGGTATTTGGACTTATATTTAGCACAGATTTCTAAAAAAATTTGGATTTCTAAACCTTGTTGAAAAAAATTTCTCTTAGAGGAAGAGTTTTTAGGTTTTCTCCCAATTTTGGTTTTACTAGGGAAAATTTGTTGTCTCTATTACGCACAGTTGTCTCTTTATGATATTACTATTTTTTTTGCATTTACTATTGATTTTTTCTATGTATAATAATTTCTCAATGATATCGGTGGAATAAGATAAATAGTTAAAGATAATTTGGTAGTAATTATCGTATTAGAAAAATGGTTTTTATTGTACATATTTTAGAAAATTCAACATGGTTTCAGAGCTTTGTTGAAAGAACCACGAAATTTAGAATAAGAGACAAGTGTTCAAAAACTCGACTATTTTCTTCATTTGTTGAAAAATCCTCCCAAGTCTCGAATGGAAAACAAGTTTCAGAAGGAAGTTATTCAAGAGCCAGAGGGATTTGAGGAGAGAAATTTTCTTTATTCTATTTCAGGAACTATTACCAATTGCAATGTAGTTTGGTTAGTGGATATTGGTTCTCCTAGGCACATGAACAATTTACGAGATGCTTTCACTGATTTGACAAAGAGAGATTAAACATTGCATGTGGAACTTGGAGATAATACCAAGTATACAGTGAAAGGAGTTGGGTCAACTTAAATGTAGTTGGAATATAGAGATTCACTACACATGGGAGATGTCATTTATGAACCAGATGATGGACCTCCCAATTAGGTACAAATTAAGTCCCATATAACCTTTCCTAGGCATATTTAGCCTATCATTATGCACTTAATAAAATATTTCTTATCTTTAATAAGTTATTAGGAAGGTTACAAATGATGATCATATTTTGTGTGCCTAATATGTTTATTGTGCGGGATATTGAGGATATTTGGTACATATTACAGGGAATCCAACGAAGAGAAAAATATGGGACTCTTCCCCTAGTACAAGATGACCAAAACTCGACTAGATTAAGGAAATTACTACTCCTTCCTATAACTATGAAATCACAGGGAAAAAAATATTATTTTATAGGGATTTTGGAGGGAAATAAACCCTCTCTTTAAGGAGGATGATCCTCAACCATTTTTATAAAAATAAGGGCTCGTGTAAGCCCACCAGGAGTCAAATTTTGGCGGTTATAATAACCATTATTCAAGTGAAGGATTTTTCCTAACATTCCAGTCATGTAAACTCCTATGCATGAGCACATTTTATGATCAATGCAAAATATTTTTGGTTCTCGTCTTGCTATCTCTTTATGGATCTAAGTCTCCTTGGGTTGGAGCCCACCATAGGTGCTCAAGACCCCTCTTTGTACTTTTATTTTTTCATGCATTAGTTCAGTTAGTCATTTATGTAATATTACTTCTAAGTATCGTTTTCTGCATGTTAATGAGTTAGTGTGCTTACAAATATTTTTATGCATATTGTTTTAGTAATTTTAGAAATAGTATTTTTATGAAGTTAACATTCCTTTCCATGGACTTAGTTTGTTAGGTTGTTGTTTTTGTACTTTCTATCATACATTTTTGCATCCTATTATTGCATTAATTCTTGTCTTGTAGGACTAGAGGAAACAAAATAAAATCACTCTTTCATAAATAAACTCATTTATTATAAGTATAAGGACTTGGAAAATACACATTGATCATACTTTATCATTCCTTCAACTTTATCTTCCCTCAAATCACATCCTAAACACATTTTTCTTCTCATTAGACTATCTCCCATAGAAAAACAAGAACTCTTGTAGTAGCTCGTGTTTTGCAACAAAAACTACTTTATATTTACATCTAAGGCATGGTTAACCTTCATTGCCATAATACAATGTCCACAAGACCTCGAGGATGAAATTTGGAAGCATAGAGACCTCATAAAATATTTGACTTATTTGTTGTAGCAATTCTTGTTGTAAATTAGGTTTTGATGTTTCAATTCTTTCTTTCAGTTGCCAATTTGTTTCCAATGCACCATAGAGTATATTTACTTTTTTTACAACCCGATTGAATTTGTTTGCTTCCTTTATTTTGAAAATAGAATACATTATCTTGTTGCCTCTCTTTCCTATAATTTTGAAGAATTTCTTGTAGCACAGGCATCCGAATGGTCTCTATGTAACTTAGTTTCTCTTCACTTGATTTCAATTGCATAATATCAACCAAAGAAGAACACATTACATGCTTCACACATGGTGTTGACCCCTCTTCATTTTTTCTGAACCCCGGGTTGAAAATTAAAGTTGAGACCCCTTCGGAGGTGCAACATTCTTTTTGTAATATTGAGGCCCATCACTATGATTAAATAAGAATCCGCTCTCTATATTGACACTAGAATATAGAGGTTATCAAGTTGCATTTATGTTTGGTCGGGTCCTTATATGATCTAAATGATTAAGCACGAACTTAGCAGACGTAATTAGTGTTTGAGAGGGAGGTATATACATATTAATAATATGACCAACCTAGGAATTGGTACATGAAAACATAATTCTATGTGAGTTATGGCATCAAATATTTTATCATCTACATTACAGGGCTTTACTTGCATTGAGGTAGATGATTATAGGTCCTCCAGAACTTGAAGTAGAACATGATGGCATTTGTAGGGGTTCTGCACTTGAAAATAATTCCAAGGGATCATTTCCAAGTCATGATAGTAGATCCAAGATGATCTTGGATATCACACATTCAGATGTATGTGGAAATATGACAACATCCTCCTTGGGTATCTACTTATACTATGTGATATTCATTGATTATTTCTACTGGAAGACTTGGATCTACTTCATGAAGACCAAGGATGAGGTTTATAGCAACTTTCATGAGTTTCGAGATTAGGTGGAGAAATTAATAGGAAGAAAGATAAAAAAAATTAGGTCAGATAATGGACTGAGAATATACTTCCAAGGACTCAATTATTTTTACAAGGAGGAAAGGATCAAGAGGGAGTGGATAGTTCCTTACAATCCTCTGCATAATGAAATTGCAGAAAGGAAGAACAAGACTATTGTGGAAGTGGTGAAGGTGATGATTCATGACTAGGATCTACCCATGTTCTTATGGGAATATGCAACTAGTACAACTATTTATGTTCAGAACCAAAGTCCTTGTTAGATATTATAGGACAAGACTCTTGAGGAAACATTCACATGAGTGAAGCTAGAGTTTAGTCATATGAGTATCTTTGGTTTCCAGTATATGTTCATGTGCTGAAGGAGAAGAGAAAGAGGATAGAACCTTCTGTAAATAATGGTAAATTTGTGGGATATAGCAATACTTTGAAGGCCTATAAGATCTACATTCCAGGAAAATTTCAAGTTGAGTTTAGTTGAGATATTATTTTTGATGAGGAGGTAGCCTTCGGGAAGTATATAAAGTCCCACATGGATATTGATAATGAGGAGCAGGAGATTCTGAAGGATGAATGTAAAATTCCTTCCATTCTAGTTTTTCATCCTTCATATGATCAGGAGGAACTAGAAAAACTAGTGAACCCACCAAAATATGTTATAGAAATAAAGAAGAGGCCAACATGGCTTCATGAAACCTTGCAGGATGCATAAGGACATATATCTCCCCATGGTACCTTAAGGGAAAGAAACCCACCTCAAAGGTACTTGGGTTTTGTGGCATTGATGAGCGACATCATTGATTCTGAGCCTTACAATTATGAGGAGGAAGAAGGATAATAGGTTTGGAAGGATGCCATGATGGTGGAGTATCGATCCATCATGAAGAATGATGTGTGGTAGATAGTTTTGATACCAGAGGGGAAGTCAGTGATGACTTCCAAGTGGATATATAAAATCAAGAATGCATCAAATGGAAGAATTAAGAAGTATAAATCGAGGTTTGTGGCAAGATGCTTCTCCCATAAAGATGGAGTGGAATATGATGACCTATTATGTCTAGTCGCTAGGTACACTTCTATTAGAACTATTGTTTCTCTTGATTTTGTTATGGGTTAGAAGATATATCAAATTGATGTAAAGACTATGTTCCTCAATGGTGTGATTGGGGAGAAAGTTTACGTAAAACAACCTCAAGGCATTGAGGTACATGGGAAGGAGTCCCATGTCCGCAGATTGAAGAAGGATTTGTATGGACTCAAGCAGGTACCTAGGGCATGGTGCTCCAGGATTGATGGATACTTGATGAGTTCAGGCCTCACCAAGAGTGTTGTGGATCAGGACCTTTACTATATGGTTTTTGATGGTGATCCTTTGATCTTGGTTCTTTAGGTTGATAATTTGTTCCTCATAAGGGAAAAGAGACTCATAGTTAGGTGCAAGAGGGAGTTACCCTCAAAGTTTGAGATGAAGGATCTTGGCCTGATGCACTATTTCTTGGGATTGGAGGTTTGGCAGAGACTAGATGAGATATTCCTTGGATAAGGGAAGTACATTGTTCAAATTTTAAAGAGATTTGGTATGATGGAACGTAAGTCCATCGATACACCTATGGTAACAAATCTGAAGAAGATGTGTGATTTTGTTTCAGATTAATATTTGGTGGATCTCACAATGTACAGTCGGTTGATCAGATCCTTGATGTACCCGGTTAACATTTTGCCATATATTTTATTTGTAATGAACACCCTGAGCTAGTATATCATTGAGTTTAGGTAGATACATTAGGTTATAGCAAAGCATGTGTTGAGGTACATGCATGGTAAAATTGGATGTTTAAGAGAAGCTGCAGGTATATACGAATTCAGATTGGGTTGAGAGTGCATAAGATAGAAAGAGAACATCAGGGTGATACTTTAGCTTGAGATCAACTATGATATCATGGTTTACCAAGAAGTATATTTTTTTTGCACTCAGTACAATAGAGGTAGAGTATATCACAACTAGTGTTACAAGTCAGGAAATAATATGGCTTCAAAAGCTACTTCCACGGTGTAACATCCTCCTCCCACATTTACCCAAGGTAACCAGTCCACTAGGGTAAATATGTGACAAGAGTGTACTATGTTGTGATTCAAATCCCCATGTATAATTAAGGAAGTGGAACCGACATAAAGAAACCAAACTGACTTTCCGCACATGCTACACAACCTTTAGGAGCCAACCAACCCTTCGAGGTGGTCAACCCCTGATACAACTTGACAATTCACTGATATGGACCCTCAGCCGCTCCCATGACATGCCATGCATGTGACTGAGGCCTTCCAGTTTCTCCCACAGCAAGGCATTCCAACAAATGTGGAATTTTTAGGCAGTTTTGTGCCAACCACCCCAAATTCTAAGCCAATTTTTCGGGGCCAAGTATCAGGCCACTACCCAGAAATCCATGATACCTTCAGAAAAAAATAATGACAATGGACCAAAGCTACTAATATGTAATCTATAGGTCATAACAAAATATCATAACTACAAACTTGAGCATAGGGTTCTCATACTTATCTGAGATTCGTAAAGAATCATTGTTTCCATATCAAAATTTCCACATTATCATCTATTAGGTCATGTATTAATTGTACATTAATTTACTAATAAAAACATGATGAAAGCCATACAATAGGTATGCCGTAAAACATACTCATAACCAACATATAATGAAAAATGTAAATAACAATGATATACCAACGATAAAAACCACATATGAACCAATACATTTACACATGAAATACTAGAGAGAAGAAGTTGTTATTAATGAATGAAAAATCCAACCCGGCTTGGAACTTTCGCCAAAACCCGACCATAAATTGGGTTGAACCAAATATTTTTTTCATCCAATCACCCCTGTGCCATATTCCAAGCATGAATGTGGGAATCAAAATGGAACCAATCCAGGTTTCCTCAAGCTTTAACATAATCCCCTGTTGGCTTGAGGGGTCCTGACCCAGGTTCGGATTTAAGGTTTGCCAACAAACCTCTATACTACTAGCCCTTTCAGCAATGACCTGCTTACGTAGGCCAAGGTATCACCCGAAGTAGTATGGGAGGGTTCTGGAACCAGGTTTCTGCACACTGAGAGAAAGAGATTTAATTGAGGCAACCCTGTAAGATCTATTAGATTTGCACATAATAAGTATTATCATAAAACATTTAACAGTATAATTGTAGAATTCATAGCTCATAAACCCACAGATAGCATGTAAACATAAATAAAGCAACTATTAATAATTAGATCTAAGTGATGCCTTCGCATCCACGTGCACATAAATATTTATCAACAAATATAATCACCGCAATACCATAACACAAGTAGTTCTCATAACACAGAGATACTTCCAACATATTTCTCATTCATTAGCATTCAAAATCTACTTAAAGACACAATTCCCAACCCGCGCACATAGCTAGCGGGGTCCACACACAGCAGGACTAAGGATCTCCGTGCACACAGCCAACAACAGTCCTTACCCAAATACAACCCAAAACCAGATCTCAACAGTTCACAACTAACATAAATCACACTTAGATTACCTCTAGACTCGATCTATCCATCTACTTATAGCATCTTAGCTTGCACTATCCTATGGTACACAAAACGTGGTTTGCGGACTCTTGGTCTACCCTTTGACCCATTACAATACATTGGGGACTTTGACCCATCCCAAAGCCCCTGCGCTAAACTAATTATTACAAAATTAATATCAAAACGTAGCTAGGGGACCCTGTTCCAACAGGCCCCTAACACAATCTTGTGACTCGTCCCGAGTCACAGCTGCCATGGGGTTTGCATCTTATCCTGGAGCTGCTTGATGGCGACGACCAGAGGGGTAAAAACACCTTCGCTCTGCATGACAGGATTTTGTGCAATTTCAACCAACTTTTTCGAATTTGGGCCTTTTGTGGCAGCGGTAAAACTCTCCAAGGTCTGATTCAGCTGCTTGAATCTACACCCAAATCTTGTGACAACTTGAGGGCTTGATCTGCCTACGGCTTGAGGTGGTCGCTGAGGACCTACTTCTTTTGGCAGAGCCCCTCGAGTTCATCCCTGAGTGTATGGGTGGCTCGCAGACGTGCCAGGCGTTGGGCTGGAATAAGCGTGGGCATCATAGCCTCCATTTACTTAAATTATTATTCCTTCTGTCGTAGCTCTTGGGTAAGTTTGTGTAGAAGAGGGTCACGCTGCACCATAGACCATAGCTTCATAGCTATCTCAAAGAATTTGGTGCCCTAGAAAATCTGTGTTGTAATGGTATTTCTAGCTTCTGCGACTAATGCAGCTCTTTGGCCGTGCACCTCGAGAGGGATCTCAGGCTGCAAATTAGCCTGCAACGCACAATCTATTGTTCCATCTCTACTTTAACATTATGCATTTCGATCAGAGAGGCTTTCAAAGTGGCGACTAGTCCTTCAATCTTGGCTTGCGGAGTGGCAGAGGCCGGAATGTCCTCTCGCATATCTTCATAGAGTCTGTTTAATCGATATTCCCGTTAGCCATCGCATTTTTTACATGTTAGTGATGACTATATCTACAACTAAGTTTTCTAGAAACTGTTTTCCTTATGTCAATATGTCATCGAGAAAACCCTCCTAAAAATTTTTTCGCCCTTCTACTTTTCAGTCCGCCCATGTCGAAATCAAAACCTCATTATCACTATCCTACCTAGCTTCAGCCCTACTGGTCTGCCCATCAGCTTTAAAAGACAAATCCAAATCTGTTTCAAAAGTCTCCCCTATGTTAGGAAGTGGCGCTTTAAGACATTTTACCCTTGGCAATCATCAAAAAGCCAAAAAGCCTCCATCTGCTACAGACCAACCATGACTGACCTCCCACTCTGCAAATGAAATTGACAAACAGCTCTAAGTCGCGCCACTTATACCCCTAGGTCTCAGCACTGCATGAACCACAGTCTCAAGCTGATTAGTAGGTGTTTCACAGTGTTTTATGGATTCTACAAAGAACAGGAAATACAACTTCATCTCAGGAGTAAATGCTTGAATCTACAGTTAGAGGAACAGCTGCTTCTAAATGTAGCATGAGCCTGAGATGAAGCTGCAAAACAAAGAGTCACTCATCAAGACCTTACAGTTCTTTCCAGCATGAAAATCACAGTAAGAAAAAGACACCACTGTCACAGCAAACTGGTAAATTGTCATGGCCCAGAACCTCCTTCATTTACAAGCAGAGGGTTAGGGCGCCTCCTTCATCCACAAGCAGAGGGCGCTGGCCAGTATTGACTTTGAAGATTGCAAAAGTCTAGGTTTTCCTTTTACTGAACAGTGAAACAATATCTCCAGGTTTTATGAATGTGATTGATGATCATAACAGGGATAGAGTTTGAAATATGCTAGCTCAAAGGAAAAAGAGTCTGGTTTGATAAAAGAGGTCATTTGAAACTTTCAAAGCATGTGAATTGTTGAACTTTAGAAAGGCATGTCATTAGTAAAAATTCCAATCATAAGCAGCCTGCTTGTCCACAAGATCAAATTGAAGAGGTGCTGACAAAACATGCCATTACACAGGCAGAAAGAAAGTTCTTTGTTTTTCAAAAGGCACTGACCTCCATAGTCACAGAGACTATCTTTCAAGTAATTTGTCATGAGATGACCAAAGCAAATGATGATATTTCAGTCACCCTCAGAGCTGTGCAGGGAGACAGTGTCACTTTGGCTAGGGTTTTTTCTGAAGCACAGTAGTGTTTGCAAGCAGAGTTGCCAGTATTGATGTGTTTTAAGTTGATTGCTTACCATCATAATCAAGCAAACCCTTGTCATGCAGCCTTATCACATAATCCTCATATACTTTGCCAAGTGAAGGGCCTCCTCCTTTTATGAGCAGATGGCCAAAGCATTGGATGTTGTTAAAGACTGATTGATCTAAGAGACAGTGGAAAGAGACAAAGGAAGAAAGCTAAAAGGTCTTTACACCAGGTAAATGATAGTGTTTATGATTCAAAAGTATTGATTTTCCTATTCAAATGAAAATGTTTGTCAAACTGTACCTATAGTGGAAAGGAGACAATATGGAATATATGCATGCATTGATACCAAAAAGGAGCAGTTTCTTTAAAGAAAAGGGTTAAACAGTACCCCACTATCACCTGCCCAGAAGTCTAAAGGAGCTCTTTTTGAGTAAAACCGAGAAAATATGGTATGAAGGGATGCAAGCAAGAATATGGCACTTACAATCCAAAAAGGAACTTGTGTATCACCTGGAAGCAGGGACTGACACCATGTACAAAAAGAGCTTTTGCCAAAGCCTGCTCATCATATAGCCATCAGCAGATTAAGACAGAGTTTCTGGAAATGAGTTTCAGTAGCTCTGGAGCAGCACTCAAAACCCATGACAGCACTTCACTATTACAAATCCAATCAAAAGACATCTACAGGATTCTGTCAAACCGAGCTTAAAAGGAGGAGGCATTTCTTCAAAGCAAGGAACAGTTAGGACATTTTATCACAAGTCATCATCCGGTTTTGAAAAATTTGGCAAGCATGAAAAGAAATCAGCTACAATGTGTCACCTGCATAAGAGAAAAGGTAAAACAGTGGACAGAGTTAAGCTTTGGCAATGGTTCTATTATAAAAGGTCAATACACTGGTCAGAACAAATGCTAACTGTATTTCAAAGGGACCTATTCCTCCTAGTCCATAATTTTCCCTTTTCAGACATACTTCACAAGTAATGGGAGGCATTTCAGGTTTAATTCTCAGGATGGACATGGTGAATAAGTATACCAGTTTATGTATAGGCAAAGAAGTTGTTTTCATGGACAGTCAGTGTTATGGATAGTTTTCCAGTATTCAATAAACAGAGATGATATGAAGGTTGTGGAGCTATTTTTCAAAGTTTAAAAGTTCGGTGTTGAAATGTCCCCCAAAGGACAAAGCTGGAAAAAATCACCCTTTGAAACAACTGTGTATAAAATAGAGTTCTGGCTTTAAGATATTTTTGTTTTCATAAAGGGGTTGGTCCATTGATTAGACAGTCCAAAAGCATTGAAAACCTTCAAATGCATGCATAGACTATGAATTCAGTTTCGGAAATACACCAAGGTGTTGTTAAAAGGATCAAAAGACTGTGAAAACTTTGCATAAAAGCCAAACCAAAATTCCACTTTACATTTAAAAAGGAAGTGACCGTTGAAGATTTGTTTTGAAACGACATAAGAGTAAATCGAAGAAGAAGTTTTCATTTTCAAAATGGGGATCAAGGTGTTCACTGCATCAAAACAAGGTTTCGGGTAAATTTTTAGTAATTTGCATTGTTTATTGGCCGAGCGACGCGGCTGGAAACCCGCGCGACGCGCATGGGGGCGATTTTACAAAGGCGGTCAGTGTTGGCGCGACGCACCTGTACACAGCCCGACAGCCCAACCCGACAGTGCCACCCGGAGGAAAAATGCGCGCCGTTCTTTCTCTGAGGAGTGCCGCGCAGGCCTAAGGAACTCCAGAGCCACCTCCAGCGCCCAACAAGAATTGTGCTTCATGTTTTGAGGTATTTACACCCTTTGCCCCTAAAATTTGTGACTGTCCGAGGGTATTTGGAGCCAAAATGAGGTTTGAAACAAGCTTATTCACTGTTGAACTGCTACAAATTTTCACCACTCCACATTCAAAAAATTTCAAAACCTCGTCACCATAGCTGAAGAAATAGTGTTTGCTGCGTGAGATTTTGAGGTGTAAAGCTGTAATAAAATGATAGTTGTGTCATTCAAAAGCATCTACAGGAGATAAAAGGTTTTGAAACTAAGAACAGGATGTTTTCACTTTAAAAGGATCAGGGATCCTATACTTTCACAAGCATCAAAGGTCAGAGGTTTTTCTTACAAAGAAACAGTGTTTGGCTTAAAGAGAGTTTGTTGATGCAAGATATTTGACTGCAACCTCCAAGGAAACCTCTAAAGAGGGGGTTAATTTATAAAGAGCCATTGATTGTTTTGAAGGGATAAAACTCACACAACCTCTGCCTGCAAACTTTGGAGCCTTTCAAACTCTATCATCTTTGCTCAGGATTGTTACAGTGACTGCTTAAATAGCACTAAGGGTTGATTTCCCATATACAAGTTAGTTCAAGGTTGGCACACTTATACAGGGCAGAGTTTTTAATGATTTGCAAAATTTACTATGGAAAGGAGTAAGAGGTATTGAGTGACATCTTAAAACTCACAAGAAGAGTGATTTCTTAACACTGTATACAGGAAATCTACGCAGCAGTTTGTCTCATCTTTACTGATGGTGTCCTATTGAGGAATTTGCCTGGATGAGGTACACTCAAAGGTAAAAGGCTAGTTTTAAGAGAACAGGAGGTTGTGTATTACAAAGACACTTGTTGCAAACCATCCACCTCACATTGTCTCTCTGTCAAAGCAGAATATTGACACAGTTTCAATCCAGCAGGGCATTTTACATACAGTGAAGGCAGTTTACCTCTTCCAAAGAATATTCAGGTCAAAATTCCTCCAAGGCAAGACCACAGGAGCGGTCCACATAAGAGATATGAGCCCATCTCTACAGAAGAGATTAATGCTCATCCATCTGTACTTTTCAACTTCCATGAAGTAGGCTGCCTTGATTTTTGCCAGAAGATAAAAGAAGTCAAGAGTTTTTCGCCATTAACACACTTGTGCGCCCTGAGATTCAAACAAAAACACTTCCAAGTGGCGGATCTTGATTTCAAAATTTCTCCAAGGTATGTGTCCAAGGCCACCAAGATCCCGTATCATGGCGAAAAATGGTTTAAACAAGCTCATCTTGACTTAGAGGATTACAAACCTTTCATTAAGCCTGAACATAGAGAGGTTGTCACTGCTATCTTCCCTTTCTCATATCTCCTTGACAGCTATGCTCCGCTTATGAAAGCCATAATGAAATATTTCACTTGTGAAGGGAGGTTTGATCGAATTTATGCCTATCATGTCCGTTTATTGATGCACTTTACTAGAAGCAGGCAACTAAACCTCCCTCACTTTTTGTTCAAAAGCATAGAGAAAATGGCATCTACTGTCCAAAAGAAGGCCCCACCTCAGCAAATCCCTTCTCTTTTTCATCATTCTTTGATCAAGATTATCTTCCTATACCAGCTAGAGAAGAAAGAGGTTTTATGGGATTTATTCATCAGCCATCCAGATTTTGCCACTGTTCCTCCTGCCCATATTTCTCCTACTCAGCCTGTCCATCGCCCAGTGCCTTTGTCTAGTAGGCCTACACCTAGAAGGCTCATAATGACTACTGGACAGCCAAGTCAACAGGGGGAAGGAGAGGGCAGTGAATAGCAGCAAGAAGGAGAGGGCAGTGAATAGCAGCAAGAAAAAAGGGATGAGGGACAGCAGCAGATAGAGGATGAAGGACAGCAGGTCCATGATAAGGGACAACAGCAGGTCCATGATAAGGGACAGCAGTAGGTCCATGATAAGGGACAGCAGCAGGTCCATGATAAGGGACAGCATCAGGTCCATGATAAGGGACAACAACAGTTAGATGTTGAGGGACAGCAGCAGATAGTTGATAAAGAACAGCAGGTTAGGCAGAAGGTTGAGTCACCTTTTGAGCCACTAATTGGACAAGACATTGATGAAGAACAGCACGCCAATGTTGGCGAACAGGGGCAGCCAAGTGAACAGCTAGGAGAATATATCCAGCAGCCAATTCAAAAGGATGTCAAAGGTAAAACAGTTGTGCCTCCTCCTCTCAAAATAACAAAGCTCAGCATAGGAAGGGAAAGAGGGACTAAAGCTGCCACCCTAACAGTGACGAAGATTGTTCCTAGCAAGAGGAAATTGCCCAAAAAGACACCTTCTAGCATGCCAAGGAGGAAAAGCGCCAGATTGGCTTTCAAAGGTAAAAGAAAAGTTGGGGAAAGTACAAAGCATGGAGGTGAATTAGCTATTATCCCTATCCAAAGTGATGATAGTGACAATGAGGCCCGCCTTCTTGAAAATCTCTTAATCCATAAGGAAGGGCAAATTGAGGCATTAGAGCAAGATCTTCAAAGGGCAAGGAATTTCAATCACTTTTTGGAGATTGAAAACAAACAGATGAATGTGCACACAGCTGTTCATGAGGCACGGGCGATTAAGTATAAGAAAGAGGCAGTCAAGGCGCAAGCAAGAATTGAAGAGCTCATTGGTGAGTTTGATGATGAAGAGGAGGAAGACCAGCCTAGGCGGAAGAGGCTTAGGACCATCGGGCTTAAAAGAGCCTTGGAAAAACAGAGAGCAGATGAGCAAGCCCAGCTCCAAGCCTTTCCTCTCACTGCACTCCTTGAGCAGGAAATTAAGGAAAATAAAGAGGCTTGGCTTGAAAGAGCTAACAAGCATTTGGAAATGAAGCTTGAGAGGGCGAACAGAGATCTTGAGCTGCAAAGAAAGAGGACTCATCACTTTCAGAAGCTAAATCAGTTTGCCAGGCGAAAACTAAAGGCAGCACAAGAGAAATTGAAGAAGGTAAAGGGGAAGCGCCTAGCACAGAAAGAAGGGAAAAGCATATCAGCCCTTGATATTTTGGCCTCAGTTTCGGAAAATGTTGCTATGGACCCTTGAGGGTCATGCATGCCAATTTTGGGCCTTTTTCGACAACTTTTTGTTTTTTGGCATTTTTTGGGTTTTTGGTCGAAAACTCATAATTTCGCCATTTCAGTTTGAGGAATTTTCAAGGGAGGAGGATGACACCGATAGATGCCATAATTCTATGAGCAGGTCTCCAGCGATTTTCAGGGCATTTGGAGATCATTCGCCCCCTCAAATTGGCGAAAAATGCCCTCTTTTTGCACATTCTGCCCGCCATATCAGCAGTCTGCTATTTCCTGGTTTTTTACACACAGGTACAGTTTTGGATGACTTCCAGGCCTCAGATTGAGATGGTTTCAGTTGCGCCGGAAAGTAGACACAGAGAGATTTCCAACAAGCCCTCATGAGCCTCATTTTGACATCGGGAAGGCTGCCAATTGCCTCCAGCAAGTTAGGGGACCTTTTTCAGGCATAAATATGAAGTATTTTTGTAATTTTTGAACCTCAAAAATCTGCTTTACCCAAATATGCGTTAAGCTATTTTTATACTTGGGAAATGATGTAAAGTCAATATAATTTCCATTTTTAGCATTTTTTTAGATATTTTATGGGATATTTTGTGCCTTGGGCTTTGCAAAGCCTCAAGGACAAGTTTAGATATTTTGACTTGGCCAATGGGATAGCTAGTTGCTCCATGAGGTTTTCCTCCCTCAAGCCTATTTATTCCATGGGTTTCATTGTAAATCAGAGGTTGAACTTGAGAGAAGAATTAATACATTGGTCATATGAGCTTTGAAGAATACACTTGTGTTATGATTTTTGGACTGCCTCTTGGATGCTTTTGAGGAGTGATGAAGGATTGGTGATGGATTCCATGACATGGTAGAATGGTATAGTGTTTCTTGCTATGTTTTTGTCTTCTAGTTTTCATTCATAATACATGCTTCTTTCTGCTATAGATCAGTAGAGATTGATTTTGAGATATGCCCATGGAGGCACCTCAAAATTCCTGAATCTTCATAGCTTGATGTTTTCTTCTTCCTTAGTTATGCTAAAGAATTCTTAACTGCTCTTTAGTAACTAAAGGATAATGTTTGCTAGTTTTATTCACAAGTTCTATGTATGTTGAGTAGGATGTATGGTGTGCCCTGCCTACCTATAAGCTATCCATAGTTTTTTCCATAAAACTTTCTCTTTGACTGATTAGTTGATCATCTTGTTGAACCAAGGAGGCCTAGTCCCGATCTAGCCCTTTGCCTAAAACTATGAAATCTTGTTTGTCAAAGTGCCCAATGACTTAGAGACTATGTTTAGGCGTTCCGGTGTAGTTTATGAGTTGTTAGTTTGTCTTATTTGTTTTCCCCAAAGTCTGATAGCCATTTCCCGAAGTTAGAGGGTCTTATACCTCTATGTATGGCTGGAATGTTTGATTTCAATGTTTTAATTAGCTCATAGTTACATTTAGCATGATTAATGGCTTGCTATAACATGTTTATGTTTGCTATCAACTAGTTATACTTGAAATCCCTTGTCTTTCACAAGCTTGATGTCCATTTACTCCATTTTTCCCAAAGATCCCTTCTACCGTGAATCAAATCGGCCCTACAGCAACCTTACATCATCATCTCAGAGTTTCCTTGACCTGTTTGACCCCATAGCCCAATTGATCTGACTTCTTGTTATCCATTTTTATATCTTTGATCAGTTTTATCCCTCACAAACTTAAAAAACCAAAAATCAAAAAACTCACTTCATAACTAGCCTAATATCAGAACACCACAAGCAAACACACCGATATCTTTTACATATAATAGAGAGAGCCCTCTCTGAGTCCAGGAAGGCTAGGTCCTTGGGCTCCAAAGCTTGGTTTGATGTTACATCATCATTTGGCTCACCAATCGGCCAAATCATGGGACCCTAACATAATGGCGATCACGGTGGGACTTTGAGTCAAAACATCCTAGGTATCCCTTAGGAACTTTCAAAATCTCAGTAAAACTTAGAAGAGTAGAATCTGGTTGTCTCACCATCCTAGCAAAATGATGAGTTAGTTATAGGAAACTCTTCCAAACCTCAGGACTACATAAAACTCAGAAAAAACCACAAAAAACTCCCTTAGATTGGTTTTTGATAGTATTGGTGGTGGACCATACACATATACCTCAAAACAACTAAAAATCCACCTGGCGACTCCACTAGCTTCCAGTAGGCCTTCCTACTTTGCTAAATTTTAGAATACCATCCGATTTAGCCACCTCATCGCCACTAACATAATGGCGATCACGGTGGGACCTACTGAGTTCATGACAGTCTAGCAAACTTTTATAGACTCCTTAGTCCCTCAACTTTTTAGCTTAAACCATCAGCCTTTAGAATCATTTAGTGTAAACTCTCTGTTTCACCATCTTAGCAAAGTGATGAATCAGGTTTATAACACTCTTACATCCTAGGCTACACATAAAACTCAGAAAAAACCACAAAAACTCCCTTAGATTGGTTTTTGATAGTATTGGTGGTGGACCATACAAATATACCTCAAAACAACTAAAAATCCACCTGGCGACTCCACTAGCCTCCAGTAGGCCTTACTACCTTGCTAAATTTTAGAATTCCATCCGATTTAGCCACCTCATCGCCACCCTAACATAATGGCGATCACGGTGGGACTTTGAGTTAGTGACAATCTAAGGACACCTTAGAACTCTATAAGTCCCTTATTTTCAAGAATACCTACCAGTGAGCCACCTCATCGCCACCCTAACATAATGGCGATCATGGTGGGACCCTGAGTAACAAAAGCTTAGATTCCCTAGACCTTAAGAGACCTTAAAGAATACTATCTGATTGACTTATCCCACTGCTCACTAACATAGTGACACTCACAGTAGGACCTTCTGAGTTAGTGACAATCTAATTGCTAAATTTTAGAATACCATCCGATTTAGCCACCTCATCGCCACCCTAACATAATGGCGATCACGGTGGGACTCTGAGTATTAAACAAACTTAGTTTCCCTAATCTTTAGAGACTTTTGAGAATATTAGCTGGCTGACTTATCCCACCGCTCCCTAACATAATGGCGATCACGGTGGGACTTATTGAGTACATGACAGTCTAGAAAACTTTTATAGACTCCTTAGTCCTTCAAATTTTAACTTAAACCATCAGCCTTTAGAATCATTTAGTGTAAACTCTCTGTTTCACCATCTTAGCAAAGTGATGAATCAGGTTTATAACACTCTTACATCCTAGGCTGCACATAAAACTCAAAAAACCCCAAAACACTCCCTTAGATTGGTTTTTGTCAATATTGGTGGTGGACCATACAAGTATACCTCAAAACAACTGACATTCCACCTGGCGACTCCACTAACTTCTAGTAAGCCTTACTATTTTTCAAAACTCTAGGCTACTATCCGATAGACCTATCCCATCGCTCACTAACATAGCGGGAGATGGTGGGACACTGAGTACATGACAGTTTGGAAAACTCTTATAAACTCTTTAGTCCTTTAGATACCTTAAACAAGCAAGCAGCCCATAGACCCATTTAGAGTAAACTCTTGTTGTTCTCATCACCCTAGCGAAGTGTTGAAACAAGTCTAGGATACTTTGAATCATAGGCTACACATAAACTCAGAAAATCCAAAAACATTCCGAGATTAGTTACTGGTGGTGGACCATAGCTATCTTCACAAAAACAACCCAGTTCCACCTGGCGACTCCACTAGTTCATTTTGACCATCCTTCACCTTAGTAGAACTATAGAGAAACCGCTCATCCAAAACATTCACCAATACCATTCTCTTTAAACTCTGGATCTAAAATCTGGCTTCACGAAGAATCAATACCAGAGCTCATCCAGACCCAAATCCCCCTATCATAGTAGATGACCCAGAGAAGATTCTGTGGCAAGCTTCCGAAACTGATCATCCAGCTACTGGTAGATCCATCCGTAGAACAAGATTTGTACCTAAACATCGCACTATCTTACTAGATTCACCTTTTGAACTAGAGTCATCACAAGCTCTTCCCAGAAGCAAATCATATAGTGAGATTAACTTTGACGATCTTGAACCCCTAAACCCACCACAGAGTCCTATTAGAGAAGCTTCACCCACCACTCCTCCTGATTTCCAACTTCTTTATCAATTTGGCTCCTATCATCCCAGATCTGCTCAAAACCAGATCACTAGTCCAAGTTCATCCGCTACACCTGGTCAAACCACCACTGTTCAAACCACTTCATTTCAGCCTACTAGTCCTCATCTTGTACATCATCCATTAGCTCTAGTCATGGCAGCCTGGTACGCACCTTTGGTGTTGCCACCGCCCTTGGCTCCTCTCCCAAATAAATATCAAGACAAAATCCCACACTTTACTGGAGAAGACACCACCACACCTCAACAGCATATAAGTAGGATGACTGATGCTTATGAATACCTGGAGGTACAAGACGAGACCGTCAGAATGAGAATATTTGCCCAAAGTCTTGGGGGTGAACCCAAAGCATGGTTCAAAAGCTTAGCTCCAAACAGTATCCATGATATCCCAGAACTACATCAAGTCTTCAGAAATAGGTGGGAAATCCGAAGAAACCCCATTCAAATCCTGTCAGAATATAACAACCTAAAACGAGAAAATGGGGAAAGTGTCCAAGCTTACTGTACTAGGTTCAACAGTGTATATAACTCCCTTCCACCTCATTTCAAACCTCCACTTGGTTTAGCTTTGGAAAAATTTCCTGAGGGTTTTGATCCGGACATGACATATCATTTGAGAGATAAGGATCCCCCCACCTTGGAAGAAATGCAACAAATAGCCATAAAAGCAGATGCCAACTTAGCTGAAAAAAGAGCTAGAACTAGATCAGAAAGAAAGGTCACTTATAGAGATGAGGTCTCCACTTCATCACCTTCCCTAGATCCCGGAATAGATGACTTAGTCAAATCCATGGCTAAAATGTGGGAAAAGATCAATGAAAAAGCTCCTGTTAGGGACAACCAGCCAAACCCTCCAATCAGAAACCGAAACCAAAACTTTAGGAGGGAACAACCCCAAAACAGACCAAGGGATAATGACCAACAGATCAGGCCACCATTCAATGAAAACTATGTGGAAGAAGATGATAGGGACTCAGAACCTCTTGATGAACATCATTTAAACCTCATAGGGTCTGACAATGAAAGTGAGGTGTACCTCACCGAAGAAGAACAAGCGTTCTTTTCTCCTGATCAAGATGAGACCAACTATGAAGATCCCGATGACCCCGCCATAGAGTTTCAAAATGCTATTATAGAATCCCACAGGCAATATGACCTTAGAAGCAAAAGAAACCAAGATAATGTCAAGAAAGGTAACTCTGATACTGCTAAAGCTCCAGATACCATCCTCAAGAAAGCATCAAGCAGTGACAAAATCAAGGTTGAAAAGACTGACCAAAGCAAAGCTAAAGTTATCCAAACTAGTCCTCTCTCAGATACTCCTAGTACTTCTACAAAAGTCACCGAAACAACTATGGCAAACAAAATCCCAAAACAAGGTCAACAAACTCAGAACATAGAGAAGGTCGTGGCTGAAAAAACTGAAACAAACATATCTAAACTTCAGCTACCTTTCAGCTTTGAAGGCGAAATCGCCAAGATTAAGATCACCATGCCTCTTACTGAACTCATTGCCCAAAAATCTTATAAATCCCAAGTACTAAAGGTCTTAAATCTAGGGAATGATGCAAATACTGTTAATCTGACTGATGACATTCCTGAAGTATTGTTTGGTCCAAAGGTAGAGGGAAAATTCCAAGAGGGAGCTACTCTTCCATTTTACATTAGCCTAAACATCCATGACCAAATCCTCCACAATGCCATGCTAGACTTCGGCGCCTCGCATAATCTTATGCCGAAGGTAGTAATGGAAAGACTAGGCCTGGAAATCACAAGACCATACAAAGACTTGTATTCATTTGATTCAAGTAGAGTCCAATGCCTGGGTTTGATCAAAGACCTTTGTTTTAGTCTAGCCCAAATACCTGCGAAACATCTAATCATGGATATAGTAGTGGCAGACATTCCTCCCAAATACGGGATGCTTCTATCCAGATCTTGGGGAGCAAAACTCCAAGGGAATATCCAACTGGACATGTCATATGCCACCATTCCTGTGTTTGGCCAGACCAGAATACTCTACCGAGAATCACACATGAAATACATGATTAGCAGTCAAGATAGGCCAGACAACATTCCAATGTGTTCCTTGCGTTCCGACCTGAACTCTTTCATTATGCATATTGATGAAAACATGGAAGAAGAGTCCGAAGAAACTGATATAAACTTAGATCCACCACATCAGCTGTCCCTGGTGCCTTATGATGAACTAGAAACTCAAAACTACCATGATCATGAACAGTTGTCTCTTGAAGAAAGTAAGTTTTCCTTTTCAGAAGTAGGATTAGAACAAGAAGCACAAACTCTTATGTACTATCAAGCAAATTGCTCTAGTTTTAGTCAAACACCAGCAGTGACTTGTGGGAACTTTTTTCGGGTAAAGGCTTTAGAAGACCTACACATCATCAACCTATTTGGGACCCGGGAAAAAGGGAGTTCAATGTTTCTACCATACCTCAAAGATTTACCATCATGTGACCCTCCTACTACAAATGAAGCTTTAACTATAACCTCAGCAGCTCAGAATCTTGAGAAAAGGCCAGATAAACTTCTCATGAGCAAGAATGATAGTTGCAATCCTAGCATACCTGAACTACTGAAATTAGCTCATACTCTATCTTTTCATGAAGAACTTAGAAATGCTAAAATCAGAAATCTCATGCAGAATACAAATTTCTACAGAAAAAGCAAGGGAAACTACTGTGTCACTACCTTCCCCTCAAAGAACAGTTTTGAAAAGAGAAAACACAACAATCTGAAACAAAATGAAATAATCAGGGATAAAACAGTTGGTCATAGAGTCTGCTTTGATTATAGGAATAATACTGCATATCCCTATAGCGGAGATTATGTTTTTTCTACTCAAAACCATGATTTACCAATTAAAGGTGCTTTTAATCGTGTATGTTTACAAGATGATGTTTCAGGTCATGGTCATAAGATTCCCTTGCAAAGTAGACAGCTTAAAGATTTTTTCAAGTTTGCGGGAGGTAGATGTGATTTCAAGTTTCAAAATTGCAAAACCACCCAATGTCAGAAATCTGTTCATGAAGGCCATGTTCCCAGTTTTAAATTTCTGCATCTGTGCATACCTCGATGATGTCATTATCTATTTTAAGAATGACCAAGAATACATGCATTACTTGAGGAAAGCATACAGTAAGGAAAGGAGCGGAAATCAGATATTCAGAGAGGTACAAAGGGAAGATACTGGGTTGTTTAGAGATTCTTGCATGAATCCCTATGTCATGTTAGAGAGAGAAAATTTCCCAAATTTTTCTTTTCAGGAGTTAAGTGGGCCAAGGGTGAGAGGAGATCCTTATGAGGATAACATGCTTAAATTCCGTCATTTCCAAGATTTTTGAGTTTGAGACACTTTCATTCATTGTACATACCATTGTTTGAAATATTGAAAAAATAGAAAAGTCAAAAACAGTAAAAAACAGAAAAGAGGGCAAGTGAAGATAGGACAAAGGCCCCATGTTCCAAAAAATAGTCTTTTAGAAAGCGAGCAAGCCTAAATGCCGCTACTAGTACTTCAATGTCTTGTTCAGCTATCTAGCCTAATCATAGCTGCGCATGTTTAAATTTATTTGCTGATAAGTTAGTGAGTGCCAAGATAGTCAACCTTGTGTAAGATTGACTTATCACAGAGCTTAGATTAGGGAGAGATTCTGGTTCCACATGCCTAAAACAGAACCAAAGGGAGAAGCGAGGGATGAAAAACACATGGTGCATCTTAGCCCTGCTTGTCCAAGTTTCCTTTTGTTGCAGAATAACATTTGTGTGCAGCTTGTCTTTTATGCCGCAAATGCATGACAAATCAGACTGCCTAATCCTGATTTGATCGTTTTTAAATTTCATGTTGTAGATTAGAGAATGAAATCCTGTCAAATTGCTTAATCTTGACAGTCGATCTAGTTTTAGGTAGAGAAACGAAGGAGTTCATCAGTTTAATCTGAACTCCCGGCAGATATAAGAGTAGAAATAAATAGGTTCATTTTTGCAAAAAAGAAAAATATACATTGTCAAAAGGCTGCTAGTTCAAATGCGCCAAAGAGAAGAAAAAATGTTAGGAAAGATAGTGGGGTAGGTAGAAGTATCATTGATGTTAATCATGCTGTCAATTTTTCAGAAACAACATCAAGAGAAGGGTAAATTTTGCGCCAATGGATAAGGCACTGGTCTTCATAAGCCAAAGATCTGAATTCTGGACATCTCCTGACGAGGAGCTGCCCTCCCCAAATGGAGCCACTGTTAGCCATCATTTTTTTTTTACATGTTAGTGATGACTATATCCATAGCTGAGTTTTCTAGAAGCTGAATTCCATATGTCAATCTGTCATCTAGAAAACCCTCATAAAAAAAATTTTCGCCCTTTTACTTATCATTCCGCCCATGTCAAAGTCAAAATCCATTATCACTATTTTTTCTAGCTTCATCCCTACTGGTCTGCCCATCAGCTCCGAAAGGAAAAGTCCAAGTCTGTTGCAAAAGTCTCCCCTATGTTAAGAAGTGGCGCTTTAAGACATTTTACCCTTGGCAACCATCAAAAAGCCAAAAAAGCCTCCATCTGCTACAAAACCCACCATGACTGACCTTTCACTCTGCAAATAAAATTTACAAACAACTCTAAGTCGCGCCACTTATACCCCTAGGTCTCAGCACTGCAGGAACCACAGTTTCAAGCTGATTAGTAGGTGCTTCACAGTGTTTTATGGATTCTGCAAAGAACAGGAAATACAACTTCATCTCAGGAGTAAATGCTTGAATCTACAGTTAGAGGAACAACTGCTTCTAAATGTAGCATGAGCCTGAGATGAAGCTGCAAAACAAAGAGTCACTCATCAAGACCTTACAGCTCTTTCCAGCATGAAAATCACAGTAAGAGAAAGACACCACTGTCACAGCAAACTGGTAAAATGTCATGGCCCAGAACCTCCTTTATTTACAAGCAGAGGGTTAGGGCGCCTCCTTCATCCACAAGCAGAGGGCGCTGGCCAGTATTGACTTTGAAGGTTGCAAAAGTCCAGGTTTGCCTTTTACTGAACAGTGAAACAATATCTCCAGGTTTTATGAATGTGAGTGATGATCATAACAGGGATAGAGTTTGAAATATGCTAGCTCAAAGGAAAAAAGAGTCTGGTCTAATAAAGGAGGTCATTTGAAGCTTTCAAATCATGTGAATTGTTGAACTTTAGAAAGGCATGTCATTAGTAAAAATTCCAATCATAAGCAGCCTGCTTGTCCACAAGATCAAATTGAAGAGGTGCTGACAAAACATGTCATTACATAGGCAGAAGGAAAGTTGTTTGTTTTTCAAAGGGAGCTGACCTCCATAGTTACAGAGACTGTCTTTCAAAAATTTGTCATGAGTTGACTAAAGCAAATGATGACATTTCAGTCACCCTCAGAGCAGTGCAGGAAGACAGTGACACTTTATCTAGGGTTTTTCTGAAGCACAGTGATGATTGCAAGCAGAGGTGCTAGTATTGATGTTTTTCAAGTGGTTTTCTTACCATCACATCCAGGGAAAATCTGTGTCAAACAGATTTTTCAAACAACCTTCAGATACTTTGCCTGATGAAGAGCCTCCTCCATTTATGAGCAGATGGCCAAAGCATTAGATGTTGTTGAAGACTGATTAGTCAAAAGGTGCAGTGGAAGGATACAAAGAAGGAAAATAGCAGTCATTACACAAGTCAAAGTTAGTGTTTCTAATTCAAAAATATTGCTTTTCCTATTCATATGAAAATGTCTGTCAAACTGTACCTATAGTGGACAGGAGACAATATTGACTATGCAGGCCATTGATACAAAAAGGGCATTTTCCTTAGGGGAAGAGGCCACACAGTCACCTCACTGTCACATGCCAAGAATTTTAAAGGGAAATCCTCTTAAGTAAAGAGAGAAATATAGTTTGAATGGATGCAGCCAAAATATGGCACTTACAATCAAAGAAGGAGCTCATAAATCGCCTGGAAGCAAAAATTATCATACAAATTGGAAGAGCACAGGCCATCTCCTGTTAAGTAATAAAACAGCTTTCAAATGCCTTTTGACAAATTTTGGATGATTTTTCTTTGTTAAAATCTCACCTAAAGTGTCAAAGCAGGGGTCAGAGTTGAGCTTTGAAATGTTTCCCTTACAAAAAGACCAATGCACTAGTCAAAGCAAATGGCAATTGTTTTTCAAACACTGTAAATAAGAAATACCAGTTATGAATAGACAAAGAAGTGGTTTTGATGGAGTGTCAGTGTTTGGGAGTTTTTAAAACAAATGCAGTTTTCTCATTATTTAAAAAGGGACAGAAATCTCATAAATGATACAAGCAAAGAAGTATGTTGAAAGGAGGCGCCTTTTTTCAAAACAGATGACCATGATCAAATCCGAGAAGACCAGCAAGTTTGACATCTACAGTAGGAAAAGGGTTGAAGGGGCATGCAAACACCGAGGCTGTCAAACCGAGTTGACAATGCAAAACTTACCCTTTCAGAAACACGGCGGTTTTCAGGTATTTTCCTGACAGTTTTAAAGGAGGGTTACCTTACTTCATAAATATCACCAACATCATTGAAAACCGTGGCAGTTAGATGATGAAAGTTATTGAGTTATTTTTCAAAATTGAAGTTTGGTGTTAAAGTTATCACCCAAAGAACAAAACTGGCAAAAAATCACCCTTTGAAAACTTGTGCACAAGCAAAACAGAGTTCTGACCTTCAAGCTATTTTTGTTTGTTACAAAGGTGTTGGTTCATGATTGACACGGTTCAAAAGTATAAAAAACCTCCAATGCATATATTGATTGTAAACCCAAGTTGCAAGTGCACCAAGGTTATTAGGGAAAAGTATCAAAAGAATTGTGGAAATCTTGCAACAGCCAAACATAATCTTCACCTTACATTCAAAAACCAAGGTGGCCGTTGAAAAGATTTGAAATGACATAAGGGTGAAATAGGAGAGTGAAAGTTTCATTTTCAAAATTCAAACAGAGCTCCATGCCTCCCCAGCATTGAAACAAGAAAATCGGGTCGATTTGCAGAGTTTTGCACTGTTAAAGGCCGAGCGACGTGCCTGGAAACCCGCGGGATGCGCCTGGGGGCGATTTTACAAAGGCGGTTAGTGTTGGCGCGACGCGCCTGTACAAACGAGCGACACGCCTGTACACGGCGCCCGCCCGACCCGACAACCGACCCGACAGGGCCACCCGGAGGAAAAATACGCGCCGTTCTTTCTCTGAGGAGTGCCGCGCGGGCCTAAGGAACTCCAGAGCCACCTCCAGCACCCAACAAGAATTGTGCTTTGTGTTTTAAGGTATTTACACACTTTGCCCCCAAAATTTGTGACTGTTTGATGGTATTTGGAGCCAAAATGAGGTTTGAAACGAGCTTATTCACTGTTAAACTGCTACAAATTTTCACCACTCCACATTCAAAAATTTCAAAACCTCGTCACCATAGCTGAAGAAATAGTGTTTGCTGCGTGAGATTTTGAGGTGTAAAGCTGTAACAAAATGATGGATGTGTCATTCAAAAGCACCTACAGGAGATAAATGGTTTTGAAACTAAGAGCAGGATGTTTTCACTTTAAAAGGAACAGGGATCCTATACTGTCACAAGCATCAAAGGACAGAGGTTTTTCTTACAAAGAAACAGTGTTTGGCTTAAAGAGAGTTTGTTGATGCAAGATCTTTGACTGCAACCTCCAAGGAAACCTCTAAAGAGGTAAAAAGAAAAATTTTGTATAAAGAGACAGGGCTTATATCTAAAGGAAAGTTTTTTCACACTATCTTCAGATTGATAAATGGATGTTGCTTATAAAGTAAAAGTCTTTTTTCTGCCAAAGCCAGGGGGTTAATTTATAAAGATCCATTGATTGTTTTAAAAGGAGAAAACTCACATAACCTCTGCCTAAAAACTTTGGAGTCGTTCAAACTCTGTCATCTTTGCTCAGGATTATGCCAGTGACTGTTTAATTGCATAAAGAGTTGTTTTCACACATGCAAGTTGGTTGACTGTTGGCACACTTAGACAAGGCAGGTTTGGATAATTGGAAAATACAATGTTGATCCAAGATACAAGATGTGTTGATTAACTTTCAAAGATCACCAAGCAGGGAAACTTTGACATTATATACGTCCTGCCTCCATACAAGTCTGCCCTTATTTTTTCACTGTATTATTTCCTACTGAGAACTTGTTGACTGAGATATTCTCAGGGTGGAAGGCCACTTTCTGAAGAGCAGGTTGTTAAAGGTTGAATTTAACATTGGAGACAGAGATATAGATGTGGTGGTTGATCTCTTAAATTCACAAGTAAAGGGTGTTTTTCCTAAACACTGTGCACTGATAATTCACCTAACCTAGGCCTCCTTTTTCTTTCACTGTATGGTCTCTTCTATAGAAATCTGTTGACAGAGATATTCTAAGGGTGAGTAGGGCCACTTTCTGAAGAGCAGGGTTTTAATATTTGAGTTTTGTCTTGGAGACACAAATACAAGTATGTTGATTAGCCTCTAACAAACTCACAAGAAGAATGATTTCTTAACACTGTATACAGGAAATCTACACAACAGACTGTCTCATCTTTGTTATATGGTACCCTATTGAGAATTTTTCCTGGCTGAGGTACACTCAAAGGTAGAAGGCTAGTTTTAAGAGAACAGGAGGTTGTGTATTACAAAGACACTTGTTGCAAACCATCCACCTCACATTGTTTCTCTGTCAAAGCAGCATATTGACACAGTTTCAATCCAGCAGGGCATTTTACATATAGTGAAGGCAGTTTGCCTCTTCCAAAGCATTTTCAGGTCAGAATGCCTCCAAGGCAAGACCACAGGAGCGGTCCACATAAAAGATATGAGCCCATCTCTACAAAAGAGATTAATGCTCATCCATCTGTACTTTTCAACTTCCATGAAGTAGGCTGCCTTGATTTCTGCCAGAAGATAGAAGAAGTCAAGAGTTTTTCGCCATTAACTCACTTGTGCGCCCTGAGATTCAAAGAAAAACACTTCCAAGTGGCGGGTCTTGATTTCAAAATTTCTCCAAGGTATGTGTCCAAGGCCACCAAGATCCCGTATCATGGCGAAAAATGGTTTAAACAAGCTCATCTTGACTTAGAGGATTACAAACCTTTCATCAAGCCTGAACATAGAGAGGTTGTCACTGCTATTTTCCCTTTTTCATATCTCCTTGACAGTTATGCTCCGCTTATGAAAGCCATAATGAAATATTTCACTTGTGAAGGGAGGTTTGATCGAATTTATGCCTATCATGTCCATTTATTGATGCACTTTACTAGAAGCAGGCAACTAAACCTCCCTTACTTTTTGTTCAAGAGCATAGAGAAAATGGCATCTACTGTCCAAAAGAAGGCCCCACCTCAGCAAATCCCTTCTCTTTTTCATCATTCTTTGATCAAGATTATCTTCCTATACCAGCTAGAGAAGAAAGGGGTTCCATGGGACTTATTCATCAGCCATCCAGACTTCTCTACTGTTCCTCCTATTCATGTGTCTCCCACTCAGCCTATCCATCGCCCGGTACCTTTGTCTAGTAGGCCTACTCCTAGGAGGCTCAGAATGACTACTGGATAGCCAAGTCAACAGGAGGAAGGAGAGGGTAGTAGACAGTAGCAGATTAGAGATGAGGGACAGCAGCAGACAGATGATGAAGGACAGCAGGTCCATGATGAGGAACAGCAGAAAACAGAAAGTGAAGGGCAGCAGATACAAATTGAGGGACAGCAACAAATAGAAAGTGAAGGACAGCAGGTCCAAGATGAACAGCAACAGGTACACATTGATGAACAGCAGTTAGATGATGAGGAACAGCAGCAAGTGCAAGATGAAGAACAGCAAGTTGGGCAGGAAATTGAAACACCTCTTGAGCCACAAATTGGACAAGACATTGATGAAGAACAGCAAGCTAAGACTGCCACCTTAACAGTGACAAAGATTGTTCCTAGCAAGAGGAAATTGCCCAAAAAGACACCTTCTAGCATGCCAAGGAGGAAAAGCGCCAGATTAGCTTTCAAAGGTAAAAGCAAAGTTGGGGAAAGTACAAAGCATGGAGGTGAATTAGCTATTATCCCTATCCAAAGCGATGATAGTGACAATGAGGCCCGCCTTCTCGAAAATCTCTTAATCCACAAGGAAGGGCAAATTGAGGCATTAGAGCAAAATCTTCAAAGGGAAAGGAATTTCAACCACTTCTTGGAGATGGAAAACAAACAAATGAATGTGCACACAGCTGTTCATGAGGCACGGGCAATTAAGTATAAGAAAGAGGCAGCCAAGGTGCAAGCAATAATTGAAGAGCTCATTGGTGAGTTTGATGATGGACAGGAGGAAGACCAGCCTAGGCGGAAGAGGCCTAGGACCATCGGGCTTAAAAGAGCCTTGGAAAAGCAGAGAGCAGAAGAGCAAGCCCAGCTCCAAGCCTTTTCTCTCACTGCACTCCTTGAACAGGAAATTGAGGAAAACAAAGAGGCTTGGCTTGAAAGAGCTAACAAACATTTGGAAATGAAGCTTGAGAGGGAAAATAGAGATTTAGAGCTGCAGAGGAAAAGGACACACCACTTCCAAAAGCTGAATCAGTTTGCCCGGTGCAAACTAAAGGCAGCACAAGAGAAATTGAAGAAGGTAAAAGGGAAGCGCCTAGCACGGAAAGAAGGGAAAAGCATATCAGCCCTTGATATTTTGGCCTCAGCTTCGGAGCATGTTGCTATGGACCCTTGAGGGTCATGCATGCCAATTTTGAGCCTTTTTCGACAACTTTTTGTTTTTTGGCATTTTTTGGGTTTTTGGTCGAAAACTCATAATTTCGCCATTTCAGTTTGAGGAATTGTCAAGGGAGGAGGATGACACCGATAGATGCTATAATTCTATGAGCAGGTCTCCAGCGATTTTCAGGGCATTTGGAGATCATTCGCCCCCTCAAATTGGCGAAAAACACCCTCATTTTGCACGTTCTGCCCGCCATATCAGCAGTCTGCTATTTTCTGGGTTTTTTCACACAGGTATAGTTTTGGATGACTTCCGGACCTCGGATTGAGTTGGTTCTAGTTGCGCCGGAAAGTAGACACAGAGAGCTTTCCAGCAAGCCCTCATGAGCCTCATTTCGACATCGGGAATGCTGCCTATTGCATCCAGAAAGTCAGGGGACCTTTTTCAGGCATAAATATGAAGTATTTTTGTAATTTTTGAACTTCAAAAATCTGCTTTTCCCAAATGTGCGTTAAGCTATTTTTATACTTGGGAAATGATGTAAAGTCAATATAATTTCCGTTTTTAGCAGTTTTTAGATATTTTATGGGATATTTTGTGCCTTGGGCTTTCCAAAGCCTCAAGGACAAGTTTAGATATTTTGACTTGGCCAATGGGATAGCTAGTTGCTCCATGAGGTTTTCCTCCCTCAAGCCTATTTATTCCATGGGTTTCATTGTAAATCAGAGGCTGAACTTGAGAGAAGAATCAATATATTGGTCATATGAGCTTTGAAGAACATACTTGTGTTATGATTTTTGGATTGCCTCTTGGATGCTTTTGATGAATGATGAAGGTTTGGTGATGGATTCCATGACATGGTAGAATGGTATAGTGTTTCTTGCTATGTTTTTGTCTTCTAGTTTTCATTCATAATACATGCTTCTTGCTGCTATAGATTAGTAGAGATTGATTTTGAGATATGCCCATGGAGGCACCTCAAAATTCCTGAATCTTCATAGCTTGATGTTTTCTTCTTCCTTAGTTATGCTAAAGAATTCTTAACTGCTCTTTAGTGACTTAAGGATAATGTTTGCTAGTTTTATTTACAAAGTTCTATGCATGTTAAGTAGGATGTATGGTGTGCCTTGCCTACCTATAAGCTGTCCATAGTTCTGTCCATAAAACTTTTTCTTTGACTGATTTTTTGATCATCTTGTTGAACCAAGGAGGCCTAGTCCCGATCTAGCCCTTTGCCTAAAACTATGAAAGCTTGTTTGTCAAAGTGCCCAATGACTTAGAGACTATGTTTAGGCGTTCCGACATAGTTTATGAGTTGTTAGTTTGTCTTATGTGTTTTCCCCAAAATATGATAGCCATTTCCCGAAGTTAGAGGGTCTTATACCTCTATGTATGGCTGGAATGTTTGATTTCTATGTATTAATCAGCTCATAGTTGCATTTAGCATGATTAATGGCTTGTTATAACATGTTTATGTCTGCTATAAACTAGTTACACTTGAAATCCCTTTGTCTTTCACCAACTTGTTGTCCATTTAATCCATTTTTCCCAAAGATCCCTTCTACCGTGAAACAAATCGGCCTTACAGCAGCTTTACATCATCACCTCATAGCTTCCTTGACCTGTTTGACCCCATAGCCCAATTTATCTACATCTTGTTATCCAGTTTATGTATTTGATCAGTTTTATCCCTCACAAACTTAAAAAACCAAAAAAACCAAAAACTCACTTCACAACTAGCCTAATATCAGAACACCATAAACAAACACACCGATTATTTTGCATATAATAGAGAGAGCCCTCTCTGAGTCCAGGAAGGCTAGGTCCTTGGGCTCCAAAGCTTGGTTTGATGTTACATCGTCATTTGGCTCGCCAATCGGCCAAATCACGGGACCCTAACAGGTTCATCACGAATGGAGTAGGAGTCATATTTTTTTCAGCCACGCCTTTGATACAGCTACTCACCTCTTCGTATTCCTATTTTTCCAATAAAAACAACCTTTAGTCATCTTTTAGGCTAAACATAAATCTTTCCAATTTAATTGCAATTCTTATGGTAAATTACCTTTCCAAGGCAAACATAAGTATATCTATGGTAAAAGAATGAACAAATACAGAGGAATTTCATACCTCTTTCACTGCCCAACATACCCCCCGACTTAACCTTTTTCATGCCCTCATGAAAACTATAGTTCACATGGAGAGCAGTCAAAGAGTAAGCTGGATAAGGTTTATCATTGAAAGGACTAAAACCATGATGTGCAGCTAACTCTTCAAGAATATGTTCTGTCTACCCCTTGGGAAGCTCATAAGTAGCTTTGTAGTCCAAGGCAGGGTACCAAATAATGGGGCTGCGGAACCTACACCCTAACCAGAATGGTCCTTATTTTAAAACAAGATGGCTATAGGCAATGAAACGGTCTGCAGCTAGCCCAAAATTTCTATAATTAAGTGGCTCCCTATTTTGTATGTTTTGATTCGAGGTTCTCCATCGGACCTTGGCGGCTACATAAGCTTGGTCCCTAATAGTCTGTTCCTTTCAGAATTATTGACTTATGAACAGGCCCCAGAGTTTGGGTAAGGCCTTCCCTTATCATTAGACTTTTCTGTCTAGCCCACAATTGAAGTGGGTCCTGAGGTTCACTTCTGACCCATAGATCCAATTAATTTTCCTTCCTTTGAAAGGCATTGTAGGCTTTAAGCCACTTTAATTGATTTACGGCAAAATAAATGAATGCCTGAAACTGTACATCTCCAATGAAAGGGCTAGGGTTTGATTCACAGTCATTTTCAAGTATTAGATTATGCAGATAAAACTCACATAATAGGCGCTGTATTTTGTCCCCATAAAGCTTGCAGCATGATATCAGGTCGTTTATAGTTCTTAGCTCTATTGATTTGCCAGCCCTAACTACCTTGATTTTTAATTGCAAATATCTTTCTAACAGAAATAAAGCATATTTTTTGGTAGGCACCTACAAGCTAAGACATCAGTATATAAGGAGCAGAGAGTGTCCATTTGATTTCGTGCTAGGTTTAATTGGTTGCTTACCTTATCAGCTTTTATCTCTGCCTCTTGACATTTTTCATGAGCTTCAGCTTTTGCCTCATGAATAATTTTCATCTGTTGCTACAATTCTTGATATTTCTTCCTTGGGACATTATCTTCTTCCAATTTCTGTCTTTCGATTCGGGCCTGTGTCAATTCTTCTTGCATTCTAACTAATGCTGGATCACTGAAGGTGTGCTGATTGCTAGATTGGGTATTTTCGTTTAGAGCAGGTTCCTTTGGAACAGCCGTTTGCTGCTCCACATCCTCATAGTTAGGTTCAGGCATGGTTTCTTCTTCTACTTGAGGGTTCCTATTAGTGCTTACCCTTCTCCTTTTTTATCTTCTCTTAACAGCAATGTTTCTTCTTTTAGGGGCTTAGTTAGGTGTTTGTTTCATTCTTAGAACCCTAATCGTTTGCCTGAGCTGTTCTATCAGTTTATGAAGCTTTTTCCTTTCCCTGCGAAGCTTCTCGACTTCAGTTGTTTTCTTCTTCTTTCTTAAAGGAACAACAACTTGCTCATCTGAACCCATTTGCTCAATTGGGTTTTGAGTCGTGCCTTCAGTGAAATCTTCTTCTTGCTCCTCTTCTTGGGGTTCTTCTTCCATGCTCTCATGCTCTTGGCCAGATTCCTTGGGAATCATTTTCTCAGTTGACTCTGCAATTTCCTGGGGGCTTCAAGGTCGAGATTTTGGTTCAACGTTTTCATTCCCTTGTTCCTGTCTCTCAGGAGAAGCAACCCTAGCTTCGCTAGGATTTGCTGTTTCATCAGTTATATCTTTATTAATGGCAGATTATTCTGGTTTTTGGTTAATGTCACTGCTGGGGTCCAAAGGGCTATGAGGTCGTGTGTAATTGTTCATGTTGGCCAAAATCTGGGCCAATTGATCTTCTGCCAAAGGGCTTACATTGACATTTTCGATAGGCTACCTTGCTTCATCTTATTCTTCTTTATGATTATCCTCTTCCTCGTCACAGGTGTGATAACTTCCTTCCTCCTCATTTGAGTACCGAATTTCTCCTTCAACTTCTTCTTCCTCTGAATTTCCCTCAATCTCTTCTTCATCCGAATAACGTATTTCTCCTTCCTCTGTACTGAGTTGTTTTTCGCTACTGGTATGGTGACTTACTTCTTCTTCGTCTGAGTAACGAATTTCTCCTTCTAATTCCTGTTCTTCCTCAGTACGAGGGCTTGCTCCCTCCAACTGTGGAGGCTTTTCCTCTTCATCTAAGCTGTTCAATTCCAGGGGCTGGCTGCTGCTGCCCGGAAGTTCCTCCATTATTTTCTTACTTCGCTTCGATCGGAGGGATTGTCTGTGAGTGGAGGGCTCAGCTATTAAGCCGACCATCCTTTTTCGTCTCGTAGCAGGAAGAGCTAATCCCCCTTCAATAAATTCTTCCCAGCTGGTCTGCTGCTAGGCGAGGCTATAACTCACTATCAGTCGAATTAAACAATGGTGGCTAACCACCATGTCTGCATGTTGGGCTTTTCTAATTCCACGAGCAATATCATGCAACAAATAATTTAAGAATGCAGGTAGATTAATAGTACATTTCTGTTTTAACACAACTAGTAGCTTAAGGTGGCGAGGTCTTACCACGTCTTTTCTACCGTCGCATGTTATGTAAGCTTGCACAATCCTAGCCAATTATGTCCATGGTTCGCCTAGTGACGCCGGGTGGACTCCTCTTCCTTTGACAGTTAGCGTCTGTTCGTCATCTTGAAAGATTTTTATGGCTTCACGAATCCTAATCTTCTTCTGGGTCCAGATAGTTCCTTGCGCGGAAATGCCGGACACTTCTGCAATTATCTCATCGGACACAGCTATCTGCCTTCCTCTAACTGTTGAGGATCCTTCCTGTAGGTTTAATAAAAATTTGGTGGCCACTGCTTCATGGGGTTATTGCATTCTCATGAAATATGTAATCCACCCCAGTCTTTCTAAGATTGCTCGTGCAGCATCAGAGATGATCAACACTTGCAGTTCGCTACGAATTGGGTGTCCTCCCATCTCTGCGCTTTATTAATTTCTTCACAACCCACAGTAATTTCAATGGAACAGCACAACACAGTTCGTTGAAACTTAATTTCTTTCCTGAAAATTTGGGGATGCAGTCCATATACAGTAAGGAAATCGAATGCGGAGATTTAGTTCATGTACAGGTGAAGAGAATTTCATAGTTTGATCTGCATGCATACATCCGCGCCGCCCAAATGAAAGAAAGGTCATCCTCGACGTCGATTGAGGGTGGCATGTGTGGCACAACAATAGGACAGCAGTGAAAAAACAGGCGCAATTATGATACAGTCATTCAAATTAAGTAATTACTTAAATCGATGCATAAGATAAATCGGTAATAATGAGGAAATTGCGTTGTAATAATTCAAATATGAGGTGAAGGGACAACACAAGATTAACATGAATGTAACTGCGTTATTTACCATATTAAAGTAATATGATAAATTGATAATAGTTTTCATGTGTAATGGTGCGGGGATAGAACTAAGGAATTCATGCATTTCATTTGATATTCAATAAAGATATAGGAAAAAGGGTTAAGTAACTATTGATGTGTATAACTATGACTTCAATACCATCAACAGAGCTCTATTGCCCACAGGTGTCCATAACCTTGACAGAGTTGTTTTGTAACCCACAGAACCATTGTCCTTTATGCATATTTGAGGAAGTGCTTCTTTTTCTTTCTTTGTATTTTTGTATTGAATATGAAGACGGAGGCCATTGTGCTGCTTTGTGACCAGATATGTCACAATGTCGTTCACTAGGAAGAAGTGAAAAGTGGGTAGGCCGGCTTGTGATGAGACCTCCTGTTCCAAGGACTTTTTCAATTGTCTTTTGGACCATTTCCCTGGTTTGGTGGCCATAATGGGTATGCCACTTCACTATCTTTTCTATGATCACGGTAGGCTGGCTCTTAATGAGACCCCCTATCCTCCATCGGCAAAAACATATATATATATATATATATATTTTAGCAAACAACACTTTTCCTCAGTTATTCATAAGGGATGGCTCAACACTCATTAAGAGTAGGAATGGTGGAAGAAGTCTGAACATCTCAATAGAAAAAAAATATACCCTTATTTCCATTTCAGATATAAATATCAAGGAAAGCTATAACATATGGGAAAAGAACCAATCATGATAAAAAAAATCGATCAGATTAAGTTAATAGTGATAAAATAGCAATATTGTGCTATTGTTCGCGCCCCTTTTTCCTTTTTTTTTCATTACTAGACAATTTCCTTAAAAATGACGATTTCTTTTGATTTGCTGATTGCAGTGATCCTTAATTTGTATGATTGTTTGTGATATTTTTTCCTTGAAAGGGAAAAGAAGAAAAATAATAATCATAAATTCAAAATACAAGCCTAAAACAATCATTGAAAAAGTGTTGTTCCTTTAAAAGGAACAGCAAAAACAATCTGCGAAACTGTTGTTCCTTTCAAAAGGAACAACAAAGAAATGCTCTGCGAAAATGATGTTCCTTTAGAAAGGAACAACGAAAACACTGCATGAAACAACAAAAATATTCGTTTAATGTTGCTCCTTTGAAAAGGAACAGCAAAAGCATTCTGCGAAACTGCTATTCCTTTCAAAAGGAACAACAGAAGTGTTGTTCCTTTTGAAAGGAACAACAACGCGAAGAAAAAAAAAAACAGATTTTTTTTTTATTTTTTATTTTTTTCATTTTTTTAGAGAAACCAAATTCAAGAAGTAAAGAAATATTAACAGAAAAAAAACGAATTTCATAAAACAACAATTAGAAACAGAAAAAAATGCTTTATGTACAAAATTAAAAAGGAACAATTTATCAGACTGGTGCCGGGGAGGAATTCTCCCCTTCTTCAAGAATTTCCATGGTCAAATTTTCCCGTAACTACTGGTAAAAGGATTCTCGGGTAAGCGGCTTGTGATACAATCGAACGCGATGACCGTTTACCTTAAAGGAGTGTCCAGATCCATCGATGGTAACTAATGTGAGAGTGCCATTATTATGCACTTTCTATATTTCTAGGGTCCAAGCCATCTTGTCTGGAGCTTTCCGGGGAAATCCTGAAACCGAGAATCATATAGGAGTGCCCAGTCTCCTTCGTGGAAGATATTTTGTTTGATATGGGCATCATGCCATTTGGCTCTCTGTTGCTGAATTAATGTTGTATGTTGAAGAGCAGAGAGTCTAATTTCATCTAATTCGTTAAGCTGTTGCAGTCTTTTGAGTTGTTCTTAATGTTTGAATTTCAAATTCGATAGGAAAGATGGGTTATTTTCCTAATACCAGTTGATATGGCGAATAGCCTGTTGTAGGTCTCCATGTTGTTCGATACGCCCACAGTGCTTTTGGAAATCTGTAGGCCCAATCTCGTCTATGCAAAGCAATATTTTTTGCTAATATAGATTCAATTACCTTGTTCGTGCTCTCGACTTGGCCATTGGCCTGTGGGTGGTATGGAGTTGTAATTTGATGCTGAATATGGTAGTTCTGTAATGTTTCAGCTAATTTGTTACCTACAAACTGTGGTCCACCATCTGTGATTATGTCTCTTGGGAGGCCATAGCAGACAAAGATTTGGAAAAGAAATTGAATTATAGAATCATCTGTAGCTTTTGAAAGGGACTCTGCTTCAACCCATTTGGTAACATATTCAGTTGCAACTAGGATATATGTCCTTTGGTTTGATGGAGGGCTAATGGGACCAACAAAGTCAAGTGCCCAATGTTCAAAGGGTTCAATCACTAGTTGAGGGTTTAAGGGCATTTCATCATACTGCCTAGGGCGACCTGCCCTTTGACAGCGATCACAGGCCTGCACAAATTTTTTAGCATCTTTAAAAATGGTAGGCCAATAGTAGCCTGTTCATAAAACTTTATGGGCAGTTCTGCGATCTACAAAATTTCCGCCACACTGTCCATCATGGCATGATTTCAAGATGTCAAATACCTCATCCTCCCTAATGCATCTCCTTATTTTCATATCTGCACCTGTATGAAATAAGTAGCCCCCAATCCAAGAAAAACGGGTACTACGATGTATTATTTGATTTCTTTCATTAAGGGATAGATGTTTAGGTAATTTACCTATTTCCAAATAGTTCGCTATGTCAGCATATAATGGTGTTCTCATAGTAACAACAAAGAGATGTTCATCCGGAAAGTGGTCTTCAACTGCTTTTGTGTCTGTTGGCTTTGGCATTCTTGACAAAAATTCAGCTACAGGGTTCTCTTTGCCCGGTCGATCTTTGATCGTGATATCAAATTCCTGCAGTAAAATTAACCATCTTGTCACTCTTCCGTTTGTAACAGGTTTATTTGCTAAAAACTTAATGGTAGAGTGATCTGTGTAAAGCACTACAGGATACCCAATTATGTAATGTCTAAATTTATTTATAGCATGGACTATAGCTAAAAATTATTTCTCAGTCACAGTATAATTTAATTCAGTAGGGGTCAGATTTTTGCTAATGTAGTAAATTGCATATGGCTTCTTGTCTTCCTCCTGCCCAAGTACTGCTCCGATCGCTGTGTCTAAGGCATCAGATGAAATTTGGAATGGCAGATTCCAGTTTGGGCCCCTTAGCACTAGGGCTGTTGCTACGAGCTTCTTCAAATTATTAAAAGCATTGCCACATTTATCTTTCCAAAAAAAATTAGTATTTCCAGTCAGTGCATATAAAGGTGCAACTATTCGAGAATAATGTTCTATAAATCTTCTATAGTAACCAGAAAATCCAAGAAAGCTACGTACCTCTGTTTGTGTGGTGGGTGTAGGAATTAACAAGAGTATTTGAATTTTGGCTGGGTCCACTTGGATTCCGGCTGCTGAAATATAATGTCCTAAGATAACTCCCTCAGTCATCATCATAAGACATTTTTCATTGCTTAAGCAAAGCCTGGTGTCAATACATATTTGCAATACTTTTTTTATATTTTGCAATGCAGGTTCAAAGTCATCCCCATAAGGGGTGAAATCATCCATATATACTTCGAGACCCTCATTTATCAAGTCAGCAAAGATGCTGAGAATTTCCCTTTGAAATGTGGTAGGGGCATTGCATAGGCCAAAAGGTAAGACTTGGTAGGCAAAAGTACCCCATGGGTAGGTAAAAGTAGTCTTGTCCTGGTCTTCAGGGGCAATCTGGATTTGGTTGTATCCACTGAAGCCATCCAGGAATGAAAAGAATTTCTTCCCTGCCAATGTGTCTAATACCTGGTCAATGAAAGGAAGGAGAAAGTGGTCTTTCTGTGTTGCCTTGTAAGTTCACGGTAATCTACACATATCCTCCACTTTCCATTCTTTTTAGGTACCACCACTAATGGGGAGACCCACTTACTATCAGATATTGGATAGATAAAATTGACATCCAATAGTTTTTGTAATTCGTCTTTCACAATTTCTTTAAGGTGAGGATTTAGTCTCCTTTGAGGTTGACGAATGGGTCTTGCATATTTCTCAATATAAATGTGGTGAGTACATAATTGAGGGTCAATTCCTTTCATGTCGGGGTAATCCCATGCAAAGGCTGCTTTGTATTTTCGTAATAATTGGACTAATTTCTCTTCTTGTTTAGTAGTAAGATTCTTGTTAATGTTCAAAGTTTTACTTGGTTCAATTTCTACAACCTTGGTATTATTTATGGAGGTAGTAGGTATTGCTTGATCATGAATATCTTTGAAGGGATCTTCTTCTTCTTTATTATCGAATGCTGCTTCAATCATGTGACATTGCAAATGGGATTCAATTTGTGATTTATTAATAAAATTATTAATGATGTCATCCTCTATTTGATCTTTAAAGTCAAGAGCATTTTCTATGGTTAGAGGAGACCTCATATTTTCCATAAGATATGATTCAGGTGGTTGTCTTTTTTTAATTATTGATAGACTTGGTTGGGATGGGGGATATAAAGCTAAGTTTTTGACATAATTTCCCCTTGTAATGGTCATATTGCCTTGTCGGCATCCAATATAAGCATCGGCAGTTGCCAACCAAGGTCTACCTAAAATTAATGGATGTCCATCTAATCGGTTCTTGGGATTGATAACCAGGAAGTCAGCAGGGTACTCCCAGGAATCTACAGATACCATGACATCTTGTAAGGTGCCTTCTGGTTTCACTACTGATCGGTCAGCCAATTCCAACAAGGTTTTTGTTGGTTCAAGTGATGTAATGCCAAGTTTCTGACAGGTAGTGGTTGTTAAAATGTTGATTTCTGCCCCTAAGTCAACTAAGGCATTTGGAAATGATTGGCCATTGATTTGATCTGTCACTATAGGATTTCCTGGATCTTCATATTTGATAGGTGTTTCCATTCCTGATAATAAATTAGATAAGGTACCGACTATTTGGACAGTAGGATTGGTTGTTGTTCTCCTCTTGGGCTTATTTATACATAATTCCTTAATGGTTTTTGCATATATAGGAATATCTTGAATAGCTTGGAGGAGAGGGGTCTTTATACATAAATTTTTTAATTCTCCTAGAAGATCAAAATTTGGTTGTTCTAATGGACGAGGAATAATTAATCGTTCTAGGAATGGTGGAGAGGAAGTTGTTACTTGTTGCTGATTATTTTGTTGTTGTTGAACTCCCTTCTTATTTTTTTCTGTTTGTTCTTCAGGTAACGGATCTTCAATTCGATCATCATTATTTCTCCTTGTTTCCACTATACGTCCAGACCTTAATTGAAGATAATTGCACTCCCTGAGTACAGTTTCTGTTTCTGGAGGTTCCATTATTTGTACAGTCTGAACTGGTCTATTGTTTGGGTTTGGGTTGGGCTGGGCTGGGAGCTGCGGTCTTAGGTTGGTCTAGGGGTTTGGATAGGGAGCTGGCAGTGTAGGTTGGGAGAGAGGAATTGATCCGGCTAGTTGATTTGGAGGTTTCTGCCAGTTTGACTGCTAGGCCTGATTCTGAGAAGTAGAAGGGGACCATTGTGTAGGCCAAAAAGGTGGATAGAAAGGAAAGCTAGGCCAGTTATTTTGATTCGTTTGATTAGGCCAAGGTGTGGGAGGAAATGTCTATTGTGAACAATTAGGGAAGGGTGATTGATTCTGCTACATTCCACTATACTGTTGAGCATTATATTGAGGAGGCTGAAAAGAAAATGGATCATTTGGCATACCTAAAGTTCATGGCTGCCACAATCGGCGCTGATTAAGTAGACATACCACTTCTAATTCTTCTTCTGCCTCTTTATAGACTGCTTTTAGGCCAAGAAGCGAGAGACATCCTTTTGTAGGGTGATCTTTCGTGCAGATGGCGCAGACTTTAACCATATCCAACAAGCATTATTTGTGGTTGTGTTTCTTTCTGCATCTGGGGAAAAATATTTCCAAGTTTTGTTTTGCTTCTGCCTGCTTCTGCTTGGCTTGCATGATGTCAAAATGTGTTGTTAAAGTCCCCAATATGTCTGTCTTAAAGTCTTCTAACAGATTTCCAATATCTGCACGCGTCACACCTTCGTTAGAGGTCTTATTTTCCCTTGTAATTATGTCATGTTCTGCCGATTTCAACCTTGTATTACCCCTTGAGCACCTGATACACAAATCAACGATGTCAGAATAACTCTCTTGATATATATCACCTTTTCCCATAAGATTTAATGTTTCAACCCATTGATCTTTCATTCCCCTAATTAATGCAGTTTTCAAAATGTTATCAGGTAAGGGTGCAGATGCATAAGGGGATCTTTGCAAATTATATTGAAACCGTTCCACATACTCTTCCAAGGTCTCACTTGGTTTTGCTGTCATCTTGAATATTTCATCTTTTAATTCCCGAGACCTGCAATAATCTTGATATTTCTTTAAAAATGTAGCCTTCATATGATCCCAATCAGTTATGACACCCCCACCTAATCCCATAAACCATCGTAAGGCTGCTCCTTTTAGTGTAGAAAGGAACAGTTTCAGTTTTTGGGCGTTGGTGGTGTAATCAGATCCTCTACACAGCACGTCAAATTCAAACAGAAACGCATCTGGGTCTTCTGATGTCAAACCATGAAATGTAGGAATATGTTGAAGAGGAATAGCTTTCATGGGTGCGTTGATTGCAGTATCTACTATAGGATATTGCAGCGTAGAGTATGTCGGTTCTCGGTTTTGGTTTCGGGAGATTTGATCAAAGATATGCCAATACCCCCTCCGGGATGTTCCAAGACTGGTTGAGAAATTAGGGGTCGAGATAGCTTTAACATCACTCCCTCTCGTCCGGAATAAGTATTCCCTATTGTCCTACTGCTCGAGGTGATTCAGACCTTGTTCCACCTTCCGGAACAACACTTACCCCCGTTACTGGCCGTTTAGTGTTTGGGCAATTCTAATAGGAGCTTGTGAGTCTGTGGTTTCTCCCATTTCCCTTTCTCCTTCTCGTGAGATCGCCGGAGTTCCTCTTCTTGAAGGAAACTTATAAGGATTCTCACTCTTAAATCTTGCTTAATTCCCTCTGTTTGACTGTATATCTTAGCAAAGGCTTCAGATGGTGACTCTATAGCCTGAAGGGAACTAGTAGGTTGTCTAGTTATTTTGAATCCTACCGATGGCTGAGATTCATTTTTTTTAAGGATTTCATCAATAAAGGTCGTGCGCCCAAGGGTCACCGGTCCCTTAGGTTTTTCAATTTTAGGAGGAATTTTGTTTCTCTTAATTGGTTTATTCATTCAAAGAAACAATCCTTCATTCCTACCCAAAAGAAAAGCTTACTTACCTCTGCTGTGAAGCGAGCTGCGAGCAAGTATGTTTCTTGCCCAGTGTGTAGGTTCTTACCTTCTGTCTTTAATACCCAATTCTCCGCAAGCAGAAGGAAATTAGCTATGCATTACTCCTATAAAATGGCATACACTGTCCTCGGCAACGGCGCCAAAATGTTGGACCATAAAAAGGTATCTTTTGAACACCTAATTAGCCTACATTAATCATCAATCCAGGAGCATCTTTTTATCTCAAGAGTGTACTCTGTCTGAGGCTACAATTATCTAAGAGCAATGCTTGTGAGGATGTAGCGTAGAATATCAAATAAAAAAGTAATAAATGCTTGGAAAGAAAACCTAATTACAATGACAGGAATGTAAAAGCTAAACTACAACAATATTGTTGAACATCGATCAGGGATGCAGTAGCAGTAACTCTTTCCCTTAGAAATCGATGTAAGATGACCAAATCTGGGGACTTTGAGAAAATATCTCTATCCTCTACAGTTTGGAGATCTTAAAGCAAGTGAAAGAACTGAAAGGAATGAAATCTAGAAAAGGAACAACATCATAAAAGAAACAACAGTTACAAGTCTAATGAAGTCCAAATAAATAGATCTTCACAATCAAGCATGTCGACAGTTTAATTGTAATCTAACAACAAACCAAAGATAAATGGAACAACAACTCACTGTAATTACGGAACAGTAAATCCAGACAAGACAACTTAATTAATAAATAGAATTGCAGTAAAGAATGAAACAACAATGGCTCTGCACTTGCTTTAACAATCAACGAAACAACTCTGTAATGAAAATAAATACTAAACACACTTCACGCATTAACAAACCAAGATTAATGATACAACAGCATAGTAATCCACCAGAGCTGGGCCCTTAGTGCCAGTGAAATACCGCTAGGCTTAACTCAGAATTTTAAAGAACAGATGAAACCTGTGTTTTTATATTAATCCAAAAGACATTACAGATAGCGTTCCCTCATGACAGAGAGTCGATAATCATTCGATTGCAAATAAAATATAAAAGTCTTTTAATGAAAACTTCTTTTACAAAATAACCACCCGTCCCCCGGTCACTAAAGATCATTGCCTTTATATTTGATCCTTGGACGGACAAATCAAGAAATATGATAAATTTGCACAGCGATCCCTCAGGAGATCCTGAGGGATTCTCTCCTTTCTTGTTTTATCATTTTTCTATTTAATCTGTTTAAGGCCGAGCTGTCCCCTGTCCCTTTCAGGCGATTCGTTTAGATCTTCTTGGCTTCAGTTGGATATGGTTCATCACGAATGGAGTAGGAGTCAGATTTTTTTCAGCCACGCCTTTGATATAGCTGCTCACCTCTTCATATTCCTGTTTTTCCAATGAAAACAACCTTTAGTCATCTTTTAGGCTAAACATAAATCTTTCCAATTTAATTGCAATTCTTATGGTAAATTACCTTTCCAAGGCAAACAAAAGTATATCTATGGTAAAAGAATCAACAAATACATAGGAATTTCATACCTCTTTCACTGCCCAACAGATGGTTTCATTCTATTTGTAATTTTTTACAAATTTTCTTGTGACATCCTCATTGTGACCTTTGAACTTTTGAAGAAAGCCTATTAAACTTGACTGATAGAGTTTTTTAACTGCTTCCTTATTCCAGTGTTAAATTTGGAAGGCTTTAGGTTCTGCTCTTGAAGTCATTTTATCTGAAAACCATTTTATGAATCCATATACTGTCATTAACTTCATTTTTTTCAAAAAAAAATCAAGTATTGGATGTTATTACAGTAGTAGACTTACCTCTTGTTTTATTGCTCTTGCCAATCAATCCTCTATTTTCCCTTTGAAAAATGCGAGCTAACTGCTTCAAATAAACACAAGAATTAATAGAGAGGTTTTAAGAAAAAACAAAAATTCATGTTTCTATTATCTTATTCTCCATTTAATTCTCTGCCCTCCTAAAAAAACAATCCTCTGTCTCTATTTTGTAAAATAAATTTGGCTGTGTAAAAAAAAAATTGAAATTTGTTTTATACAACAATGTTTTTCACCCTTCAATTTCATACAAAATTCTTTTCAAAACATAGCGTGATGTACATAATTTAAACTCATTGTGTATGAAAGAGAATAGCTCAACAATTTCATCAAAAATCTCATGATAATTTCATTGTTTTCCTTCAAACATTCTCCATACTCTCTCCTCTGCTATGTTAAAAAAAAATTAATTGTCTTCTAACTCAATATTTCTCCACAAATTCTATTTTGAATCCTTATACTGAGTGTTATAATAAAATAAATATATTACACAACTTACTTTAAAACAAAATCACTACAAAATTCGAACTAGAATTCTCCATACTCTGTTTTCCATTTATTTCGAAATAGAAGACTGCAAGTGTGGACGTGTTCAAGCTTACCTGTCTTTGCAATGATCCTTGTGATCTTATGATATGATCCTCGTGATCTTCCTTCCAGTTTAATTTAGGTATCTATTTGTTTCAACTAGTGCCAATATCATTAAAATCCTCACTCATTTATTCACTTAATCAATAGAAGATTTCGTTGCTTGACTGATGGCAGAGTATTTTTGAATGGTGTCAAAGTGTTTATGAGTGGTGTAAAAAAGATACAACGCAATGACAGGATTTACAAATTGAAATAGATGACTCCTTTTATAAATCTCATTTCGTTTTAACAATCCCAAGATCTATTAATGCAACCATTTGTTTTTTTAAAAAACCAAATACAAATTTACTTCTTATCTTCTCCTTCACGGGATTTCACCTCCTGATAGCACGGTTGCTTGACAAGTTTTCCGGATTTTTTGGCTTTGAAAACTCCCGTTAACTCCCTTATCACTCTGCTCCTATTATTTTCTATATTCTCTGCCTTCTTCACTACGTTTTATCTATTATTCTCCTCTCAGCTTCTTCACTGTCTTCTCTCCAGTTCTACGTTCTTATTTTGTTTTCACAGAGTTGTAAACATGGATGCGTGCTTTGATTGCATGCTCTCCCTCTCTCACTAAGCCTTTGGAAGGTGATGATGGTGAAAATGTAGTGTAAACATCTTAGCAATGGTCGTTTGAGGTCTTAGAAATGGTAGAAATGGTCTCATACGTTTTACACAGTGTTGTGTTATGGCGTTTGAAGCTATTCTAACCGTTCATCAATCACCAGTTGACCGGTTCATGCGTATCTTTTGTTTCACTCTCATGCTCGCTCTGGTGTACATTATGTCCTTTGTTTTATTCATTATGCAGCTCCTTTCAAGTTTTGATTTTATGACCATGTCTGCTTCCATATTCTACATCATCTCCATGCGCCATCATACTATCTGCTTCCATACTCCGCGTTATCTCCATTTTCATATGCGTCATCATACTTCATCAACGTATGGTATCTCCTCTTCGTTCCTCCACTGCTGCATGCATTACGGTCTCATCATCGCATAGCATATATCATCATTGTCATGCATTTGGTTTATCACTGCATCATACTTTAGGTTAGTTGCATTCATTTGTTTGTATTATGATTTCTCACTTTGCTCCATTACCTTAGATCGTCACTTTTTATGATTGCGCTCTTTTTGACATTTGAAATATTTGTGCTATATCATATGAATTTTGAACTTTGGTTTTTGCTCTTTTATTTAATTTTTAAAAATTTACTAATGAAATAGTCACATTTTTAAAATTAAATATTTATAATGATACTAACCTTTGTTTGTTGTATTGTAGGTGTTACACTGCATTTTTTCACTGTCCTTGCAATCCCCATCTCACCCATTGGAGGGTCATTTCCATGATCAATAAGTAGTGTCATGCCTTGCAAAGACCATCATTCTATCCCTTTACATGAGAGTAATATTCCTTCTGTTGACAATTCCCTGAGTAGAGACTCAAAAACCCTTGTTTTTGCCTTGGCACGAGTAGTCAGTTATGCCCTCGCACCGAAGAGGAAGATTAACACTGGGCCCTGCACCAGCTGGCGCTCTGTCCCAGTTTGCCACCCATGCCAAGCTATTTAGGGAATGTTTTTTAAAAGTAGAGGTAGAGATTCCACTCCAACCACTTCGAGGATGAGTCATTGGGAGTGGTTGAACTAAAAAACCACAGACTCCCTCCTTTAGTTTATGGTTTCCACCTCTTATGGGAACTCCCTAAAAAATAGGCCTCCCTCCCACCTTTGTAGGGATCCTAACCTCCTCCTTTTCCTCTATAAAAAGAAGCTATCTCTCTTTGCACAAGTTAGCTGAACAATTGAATAAATGAACTTGGAGAATTAAACATACTATAACAGAATACCAGAGAGATATAATAAGAAGGAATTACGTTGAGAGAGCTTGAGTCCATGCTTTTATCCCATCTAAATTCCCTAATGAGCATCTGAGACACACTCCGACTGAACCCCACTGGAGGAGATTGTGACGTCAAAGCATTGGTTGTAACTCTTCCTTCTATCAATATATACGCGTGACTATTGTTTTGTTCCCATTTTGTATTATGTTATATGTTTACTGAAATATGCTTAGCCCTCTTTGACTGGCTTGTAGTTATGAGTGAAATTATTATGTTGTATGTTGTTCTTGTTTTATGTTCTATGTGAAGGTATCCGAGCATGACTGCGAAAGGATTATGACTTGCCGAGACAGGAGTGAGAGGCCACCACCACTACAACAGTGAAAATAGTGTTGGACTCCAAGTAGGTTGATCTACCATGTCCTCTTTTCATTCAATAATTAGGAATCAACGCTCTAGCATGTCTATTTGGTTCTAGACCCACTCTAGGGATAGAGGGATCATCTCTATTCGTAGAGAGGATTTACCTGCATAAAAAATTGGCGACTCCACTAGGGAGCAGTGTGAGTTTGTCATTTCATCTTGTTGGGTCAGTTTCAATCATTAATTTTCTTATCTACCTTTCCTTTTTTTCTTGCTTAGTTTACATCTGTTCAGCTCCAGAGTGTCAAGATTGACCTCTGCTCATTAGGTTTTGGTTTTTCCTCTTTTTCCCATATTTTTTTGGCTTGGAGCACTTTTCTTCTGAACAATCATGTCGATTGGCACAGGTTGCTATTTTTGCAGTCTCGCCAACCCTTGTATGGCACAAATTATAGCCTTACAGTCGCGCTGACTCCTGTAGGATTTGGTTTGACCTCCTTAATGAGTCTTTTGGTCAATTGTGCTTGCTTCTAGGTTGTTTTTTATGTGTACTTATGCTCTTGGGACTATTTTGACTACCGTCGACTTTCTTTTCTCAGTCGTTTGTCAATCTTCTTATCGGTGTGAATTGAAGCCTTAGGGTTTCTAAGGGTTTGGTACACTGAGCCTTCTGTTTGGGAACCAAGTCATTTTGATTGTTGCCAGTATCAGTCTTGGATCAATTGCACTTAGTTTTCTTGATCTTTTTTGAGTCATTTCTTTGGTTGCAGGGTCATTTCATTTCTCGATTGATTCTTCTCCTTATTTCTCCAAGCATAGATTACATTTCTTGTTTTGGTTCGTTTTGAAAACTTTCTCTTGGTTTGGAAGATTGTGGCATTAGTTTGAGTGCTTTCTTGTGTTTGTTTTGCATTTTATTGAGTCATTCAATTTCGATTCCTACACAACACCTAAGCTAGTGTTTGTTTTCATTTTTTTATGTAATTAGTGCATCATGTACTTCTTTTCATTGAAAAAAAAAAACATATTTTGCATTCTTTCTTTGCATCGAAAGTGAAATATTATTTTTCATAACTAGCAATTGATTGTCTAGGAAAGAGTTTCATTTTCGTTTGATTCTATTAGATTCATTAGTGGATTTATTCTCATACTTTCATTGTTTTCTTTTGTTTTAAATATTTCTATCCTTCTCGTAACTAGCATTCGTTGAATTAGAAATAATGTTCATTTGCATATAGCTTGCATTTAGGAATTTTGAGATCCAAATTCGATAGGGCCTTAAAACTGAAACATAATCCAAGATCAACTTTAAAATTAATTTAATTAACCTAAGGAAGCATTGAAACCTAACGAAACATTTTAGTGGTATAATCTAGAGACATGTTTCGGCGTCTTAAAACCTAGTAGCTGTTGTTCGCCATCTAGCTTTAGACAGTGCTAGTACGGACTTGTGCTCCCCGTACCGTCAAGTATATAAAGGGAGACCCTTATAGGTTGCAATAATTTTATCCATAGGAAGCTGAGTCTACCACCTTGTAACCATGATACATGGAACACAACATTTAGGGAGACTACTTGCACATACGTCAAGTCCTTGGTCATTTCTATTTCATTTGATCACTAAGGTGTATATGGCAGTTCATGGAAACCTAGTATACCCTCTTTCTTAGCATTCCAGATTAGTCATTTTGATCTTTTCATGAATCTTTAAAAAAGAGAAGAGATTTTCGAGAACTTTTCCTTTCATGCTCGTTTAAAATTGAAAGTGACTAGAGTCATCTTTTTCCTATTTCTCGACTCTTTAAAATTGAAACAGTGAAATCTAGTTTCAGTGTTATAAAATTAATCACCTGCGATCACACGCCCGTTAAATTTTTATTACTTGGCCTATTGTTTTTCCTTGGTTTTGATCTTGGAGTCTTCGATTGGTTCTCTTTTTTCCTTTATGTTTTGATATATAGTCACAGTGGCAGAACCACTAGTTTCGTCGTCCTCACTACCTCCTAGTGGTAGTTCTTTCCTGGACGTTTCTTTCGAAACCCCTCAATCCATTAGGTTTGCCGAGTTTTCACAGCCTATTCTCCTGTCTGTCCTACCTCTTGCTACTTGATCTCCTCCTGAAGAGCCAATTGAATTAAATTGGCCTCTTTCTGGTGCTTGGTTTGGTTTTTGGGAAGAAGGATATTTTCCTCCTCTTACGTCAGGCTTGCCATTTTTTGCTGCTACTGTGCCTCCTAGTCCTTGTAGTATTTTCAAAGACCTTACAGCAGAGTCACACATGGATTCATCTAGTCCTGTTGGTAGTGAAGGAATGCCTATTTATATAGGAGAATATCAACTTTTTCTGGAAGATGTCCCTCATGTTTCTACTCAGTCTTCTCCACCATCTGTGTCACTTCCGCTTGGATATAGGTCCTTGAGTCAGATTATGTTTGTTGTTGCCTCCATAGAGCAATCCAGTATAGTAACTCCTCCTCATAGTTCGGTCCTCCCTTCGTTAGGACTATTGCCTTTGACACCTGTTTCATCGGTTACCATTATGTCTGTTCTATTCCAACCAACGGTTTGTCTAGCTTCATCCACACTAGTTGTTACCCATCAGTCATAGGGATATTTTCACACTCACAAGTATATTTTCCTCAATCCAATGTGGCCTGTTAATCTCAGTCCCAGTAGATCACAATCTAGTGTTGCAGAGGCCTTGCCTGCTTCTAGTGCAGTTTCCACTACTCCCGTGATTCCTAGAAATCTTACGTTTGAAGAATATATGTTGGCTATTCAGCAGTAGAGTTCTCAAGGTTCTAAACCCCTTCAATCTCTTGGTAATCTTCGATTCCATCACTATGATGTTGTTGGTAATCCTGTATATGTATATTTGCACCATTATGATGAGTGTGGTGTTACATTGAAAATTGTCATCCTGACATTCTGCTATGTGTATGAGCTCATTATTACTCATACTTCTCCCTTTGCAAGTCTAACATATCATTTCCTCGTGTCAAGCCTTGAAAATCAGAGAAATGTTCCTAAAAATCTCATAAACTTTGGTGTCGCACTTTATCTCTATCTTGCATGTGGTCCCGCACCTAATGTTCATCTCTCTTGCGTACCTGAATGCAATTTATCTGTGTTAAAGGTGCGGATCCCTGTAAGATAAAAAAGGCACAAGTAAATTCCAAAAATCTCAATAAAAGTGAATTCTAGAAGCTTCGAGAAAATATCTTGCGGTGATAGAACCGCTCTTATGAGGTGCATGTATCCCTTACCTTATGGAGCTAACCCCTTGATGTGAGGAGCTTATCCCTTTGAAGGAGGATTCTATCCCTTCATAGTTGGAACAGAAAACCTCCTCTTTTCTACTATAAAAAGAGGCATTAGGTAGCCTCAAGGGGAGTTCAAGCTTTAGAATATTTAAAGTTAAGTGTTGTTAAGATTCAGACTCAGTTGACTAAGACTTTTGAGAGGAGAGATTACATACCTCTATTTGTCTTGGTTGAAGGAGTGCAGAGCTTATCAAAGTAGAGGAGACTCCTGTTTCAGACCCGAGGAAGGCCTGTGCAACATCAAGGATCAGGTTGTAAGGTTTTCCTTCTTTTGAAATTAATACAAATATACTCATTTTTTCTCAATAAGCTTTCAGTTGATGTTTTATTTCATAGATTCCTTGATCACTATGATAAGCATGGTTTATGATGATTTCTATACAGGTGTTATGTAATATTTTTCTTGTTTGTGACTGCAGGTTTACGAGAAAAACTCCTTCAAGCGTGCGAGGGACAACAACGACTTCAAACACGCACTGGACATACGGTAAGTATTTTACACCTCTAAAGAGATTTTTGTAAATCATATATGCTTAGAGAAAGATTAGTTTATTTGGTTGTTTGTTGCTAGATAATTTTAGTACTAGGGAGATCGGTCTTGTCCGCAAGACGGATTAATCCACACAACAAATTGGTGACTCCACTAGGGAAAGAACTTGTTGTTTTTGGTTCTCTTTTATTTTGATTTGAGGAAACATTTTTCCTAGTTTTTTATTGATATAAATCTACATGGGTAGCTTAGGTTTTCTCTGTTTTTGAAAATTTTTAGATCTTTTATGTTTTTCTCTAGTTTTTCCTGGGACCGCACTTTGCCTTCTTTTCACAGTGCAGGTATTTTCGCATCTTTTCTTGAGTAAACAGTGCGGTACCGCACCTATTACTTCTGCAAGCCTGCGGACCCTGTTAAAATTTTGAAAAAATTTAGATTTCTTTCTTTAGTTTATCTTTATTTTTGATTTAGAGTTTTTGGTTTCTGCCTAGATTGATGATAGTTTCTATCAAAAGCTTTCTATGAATGAATCTTAGCAGTATTGGTGTTTTGATGATTTTCTAGAAGTTTTGCGTTTTGGATTATTTTTCACTTGGTCTTTGTAGAGATTCAAAGCATTGATTATTTGAAGTACCTAAGATTAAATTGGTCTTTTGTTTTTGCTGAATCTAACCTGATTGTGAAATCATCCTTTATTGAGAAATAGAGTTACCTGTTTCTTTGCAAATCTTCAAAAAGAAACTTTGTTATTGGTTTTTTGAATTTCAATTTTTTTATAAAAACATATTTGAGTGTTTTTTATCTGTTTGTTATTCTGAACGAATAGATCCTTAGTTTGCTGAATAACTAAGTAAAACATTCTTCAAAAAAAATCTTAAAGCTTTTATTCAATTAGATTATTAAAACTTGTAGATCTCAGAATTAGTTTTATAGTTTTGAGTGCTTTTAAAATTTTGTAGAATTCTTTTGAAGGAAACTTGTTTTGTAGCTTCAAGTTTTTGAAAGTGAAAGGATTTTCTTATGAGCTTTGACAATTTGTTTCATTTTGAGTTATTGTTGGAAAGACAAAAATATTTTCTTTCAATTGTTCTTTACGTTTAAAGAAGGAATTGTTTATTAAAAGAATTGCATTCTCCGACTCTTTCTTAATTGGAATTTCATTCAAAGGAAACGATCTGATTATCATTCTTAGGTGCATTTTTAGTGTTTTTTGGAAATCGAGTCTTCACACCATCAGAGTTTCATTTCCACACCCATTGACTTAAGAAACAACTCTTAAAAGTAACGCTTAGTTAAAATTCATCTAGCAATCTTTTATTTTCTAGGGTTCTTATCACCAACACAACTTAGGCTGGTATCTTGGAGTAGGGAGTAATTAACTCTCCAAGGTAGAAAAAAAAAAAGTAGACAAATATTGTGGTAGGAAATAAAATCCAATTGTAATTTGTATAATCTGGGAAGCTTCTCCTAAAGAAGTCAATCACGAGATCATATCCGAACCTTTGAGACAATCAATTTTGTTTCATTGGGGAAGATAGAAGATTTTTTGTGCATTACAAATGGTAAACCTCGGATTAACCATTCTTGAGGAGCCTGGGGTCACTTGTCGGTAAACCTCAGATTAACCATGTCAAGGAACCTTCAAGGGGATTGAGCTTTGTTACTCTACCCTTGCGCGTGGGATCAGATCGTAGACTATTCCCATAGTTATATTTGTTACTGTTGGTAACCTTAGTGTCCACAAACTTAAGATTATTTCCTAAGGTGATGGTGAAGGAAAGATCTCACTGTACCTGGAGCAGACATCGACTAGACTCACTTGGACTCTCTGGGGGGTTCTCTTCACACAAGATGGTTTTGTGAGGAAACTTGTGCCAGTCTGTTTCATTAAGTAGGTTGTCAGGGTAACTGTTCCAACCGTCATTTCTGTATTGAATTTCTACTAGGTTGGATTTCATCACCAACTAGTGTTTTTAGTATGGGAAGTTACTGTTTGTGTGTGGTTTGAACTCTTAGATTTTTAAGCATGTGATTCAGCTATTTGTTTCTTTAGAGACTTTAGGTGTTTTCATTGAAATTTTCTTTGTTTGCGTGTGATTAGTTAAATATTTAATCGTGGCAGAATTTCCGAGACAATCCTGGAAACTACAAGGGAAACCCCATGAATATACACCAAGTCAGCTTGAAGGGCTTCGTGCTTCATGCTCTGGTATCATCTAGTAGCGGTAGGATTAAATCAATAGAAGTTGGAACTTCATCTATAGTGGTTCATCCTGATTATCAAACACCTATAACAGAACACATTCAAGAGCCGATTTCATTTTCTAAAGTTACTGGTAGTATTTCTCCTACTATTGAACTAGCAGACAAACCTGAAATCTCTGAACCTGAAATTGAACCTTCTATTTTGGAAACATCCTCAAGATTTATTACGCCAACTTCTAGCGATCCTGGTTCACCTAGGGTAAGAAATATCGTCACTGACGATCTTCCATCTGGACTAATCTCTATTGAAGAACTTACTAATCCAAACGAAGAGATATCTCTTCCCACATCCCCTTAATCTTTAAATCTTAGGGAACGTGAATCAATTTTCTACAGCCCTATTCGAACTACTGCTTGGTTTTTATCCTTAACGAATTTTTTAGAGAATCTGGGTCTTTCTTTTTCTCCACCTCGAGTTCCATTTCATCCAACACCTAGAGGTTACTATCCATCATCTGTTATGGCAGGAGATTCATCCATGTTTTCCCAAAAAATGGAAGCATTTTTACATGGTGGTCCTTCTGTTCCTTCGGGATATCAGGCTCTGTCTGGTACTTTCTCGAGGGCAGATCCTCAATCGATTGAAAGCATGTTATCATCTAGTTTAAGTGGAATTAAAATTGAAACGTCGAACGCAGAGCAAATCTTTATGATGTCTGGTAATATTCCGAATCCGCAACCTCAAGGCAGTCAGCTACCGCCTGAAGGGAAATCTCAGGGAAATCCGTTACCGCCTAGGGGAAACCTCAATGTAGTTAGTTACCACCTAGGGGGCAACCTTCAGGAAGTTAGTTACCACCTGGGGGTCAACCTCAAGGTAGATTTTTCCTAGGACAAACTGTGGAATCATATTATTTTGGGGGACAACCCCAAGGATAGTACACACCTCAAGGATATCAACCTTCAGGACAGTACATACCTCAGGGTCAACCCCAAGCTCAATATGCTCCTTAGGGTCCTTATCAACCCCAGCTTCAGTACTCACCTCAGGGTTATAAACTTCAAGGTCAGTACCCAATTCAAGGTTACCAACAACCTTCTGGTTAGTCATCTATTCAAGGAGCCGGAAATTTACCACTTACTTATCAGCCCTACGTTCAACCAGGTTATGGTCCTTACGTTCAACCTTCTGTGGGACAATACCCCGGAATGAGTATGGTGTGGGATCTGTCCCAGTATCAACAGCCTATACAGCCTAATGTGCAGTTGCCTTTTCAACCTGGACATCCTTTGGTTTCTGGTCCAACCCCGCAACCTGTCCAGACTACTATTCAAACTCCTGCACCTAGTTCTGTTCAGCAGTCTACGCCTAGTACACCTCAGACTCTGTCTCAAATTGCTACAAAAGCTGCAACATCTATTCAACCTGTAACACCTGTATTTGGAGTATCTGTAACTCCGAGTTCGTCTATCCCTGCATCCGTGCAAATCCCTCAAGTCTTTGTACCCTAGTCAGGACCTTCAGTTCAGACTTCGGTTTAGATGCCTGTGGGACAAGCCGGTACAAGTACAGTTGTCACAAGTCAACCACAATTCACGTATCAACCGTACCAGGGATATTCTCAATTCAGTCCAGATTCACAAAATCCAAGTTATCAGTATCAACCGTACCCTGGCTATACTTATCAATAGCCTCAACAACCCCAGTTTGGTCCGGTTAATCCCGGTTTTCTGAGAGGTTATACAATTCCTAACGCAAATCTGATTCCCAGTTATCCTGGGTATCCACCTCCTAGAATTGCTTTGGCTACTCAAGGTTTTCGTGACCCTAACCGCCAGTTACCATTTATTGCAACTTTGGATTTACCTGATTTGATGCACCTTACGAATGATCTGATTTTCTATTATCCGTACTGGCCGCCAATGCCGCATAAGTTGCCCAGTGATATACCAAAATTCGAAGGTAAGTCAGGAGAGGATCCATCAAATCACATCATGACTTATCACCTCTGGTGTGCGTCTAATTCAATTATTGATGATTCGATTTGCTTGTGTCTTTTCCAAAGGACTCTTATTGGTCTTGCAGCCAAATGGTACATTGAGTTACCACGAGGCTCGTTTAATAATTTCAGTCAGTTAGCAACTGCCTTCTTGACTAATTTTCAGTTGCCTGTCAGATAGGACAATGGCACGAAATTATTAACTTCACTAAAACAATCTACGTCTACATATATTTCTGATCATATTCATGAATGGAGATGTAGAAGGCGTTTGGTGAAAGTTTACATTCCGGATCAAATTTTGGTGGAATGGTTTGTTAAATCATCATTTCCCAAGATCACTGAAGATGTAGCTAAGGATGGTGTTGTTACTGAAGAGCAAGTAATTTCTCAAGCTCATTACCTTGACCTCGTTTATACGTAGTCAGGTATTTGAATCTCGACCTTTAGAACTCAGGTCCAAATATTGACGTCGGTGAGTCTCCTTACAGTGATGTTCTTGGTACAATCCAATACTAAGTAAGAATAAATCTTCAAGAAATTCTCCTATTATAACGCAGGATTACGAAAGAAATCTTTGTGTATTTCTGTTGTTCATGTCATAGAGACATCTACGACTAAATCTAAATCCGGTGGTAAAAAGAAACGGAAGAATAAAAACAAAAAGAATTCAAAAGATAAAACTGATAAAAATGAATCCAATGACGAAAAGTGCAAACCTCGCTATCCTTGTTACATTTGTGACGAGGATCATTTTACTAAGGAATGCCCACATCGAGCAGAGGTTGCAAAATTCGTTAAAGGTTCACAACAACCTGCTGTCTTGAAGGATCCTTTTCCGACTCAAAATAGCAAGATGGTTGGTTCTACCTCGACTACTTCAGAAGAGCCAATTTTGATGATGTCTCATGTAAGGATTGCGACGCAATTGCAAGATTACGATACTAAGAATCATGTTGATGGTAAAGAAGCAAAATATTCTAATAAAAACACATCAACTACACCTCCTCCTATTTCTGGTCCGCTACAGATCGAGAAACAAAATCCAGACTTAATAATCAAACCGCCTACTAAAGGTGTTCTTCGTAAATCAGCTTTCAATCCACATGCGAGAGCTGCTCATAATTACAACATTGTTGAAGACTTAGCTATTTCCCCTTCAGCAATGTTGGCTTTGGAAGTGTTGTAATCATGCCCAGCACAGCGTAAATTGCTTTTGTTTTCTATAGGAGCTGTCGATATTCAGGATTCTAACCTTATAATCTTTGATTTATAAAATAGTACACCTCGCCTACCTCACCAAATGGCTTTCCAAATTTCGGTGTTAGTCAAAAACAGACCAATCTATCGGATTGTGATTGATGAGGGAGCTTCAACGTGTATTATGTTGATTCAGTGTTGGAAATCTCTTGGTTCTCCTACACTCAACCAATATCCGATGATTCTTAAGGCTTTTGATGGTCGAGGTTTCCACCCTTATGGTATTTTGCAGGATTTACCCATAGGGGTCAAAGGTAAAATCGTAAATCTAGATGTGGAAGTGGTTGATGCCCCTCTAGATTACAACCTTCTTCTGGGTCGCAGTTGGTCTTATGTTATGACTATTGTTGTTTCTTTGGTCTTTCGACTCATAAAATTTCCATATCAAGGAAGGATCGTTACAATAGATTAGTTAACTTATTTTTTTTCCAACCCAGCCTCTACAGAAACAATCCAGCACATTGGTAAAGCGGCTATCCCTTATAAGGATGTTGGAGTAGGTTTGATGAAAGATTCTGGTTTGCTAGGAACTTTTTCCTTTCCTCCTCCTAATGTATCGCCTCCTACCGCAACTATTCACATGATTTTGTTAGACACTGTTATGTTTGATGATCCTTGGATCGTACCTTCCAACTCCGAGTTAGATTCAATTGATGGCATGATGCCTTTGAGTCCATTTGAAATGTGTATCAGGCTGTACAGTCACTTTCTAACCCCTCTTCAACCAAAATTGATCCAATGAATGGGATCCATGAGGAATCACTTTCTATATCCAGTTCGACCACAACGACATTTCCTGATCTTGTTCATACTGATGAGCAGATTCGTGATTTTTTGTCCGTTGATGATTTACCATGGGAAGATCTACATCACCGATCTTCGTTTTTACCTGAACTAGATCATTTTGAAGATGATTTCGCTTCAATTTTTACTGTTGAATATGTAAAAGAACCCTAGAATCCAATACAAAATCCTGATTCTGAGTTAAATTTTCAAAATATCTCTTGAACTGTTCCAATTGACATTTCAGTAAAACTAGGAATAATTGAAAACATTAATATAGGTGCTTGTTGTACTGAAGATGAAATTCAAACTTATAAAGCCCTATTTCAAGAATTCTATGATTTTTTTGCCTGGTCCTATGAAGAAATGCCAGGAATTGATCCGTCAATTGATGCCAAACCTGTTCGTCAACGTCTACGTCAAATGCATCCTAGAAAAGTTGCTGCTATCAAAGCAGAAGTTGAAAAACTACTTCGTGCAGGTTTCATTTATCTAATTCCCTTAACGGATTGGGTATCGAATATTGTTCCTGTGACTAAGAAACAAGGAAAGATACGAGTATGTATCGATTATAGGGATATTAATCAAGCTTGTCCTAAAGACAATTATCCAAATCCCTATATCGATCAAATAATTGATGATTGTGCCGGCGGTGAAATGTTTTCCTTTATGGATGGCTTTTTTGGGTATAATCAAATAAACATACTCCCTGCTGATCAACCAAAAATAGCTTTTATTTGTCCGTGGGGGAAGTTTGCTTATTGCAAGCTACCCTTTGGATTGAAGAACGCTGGAGCAATTTTTCAAAGGGCAATGTCTTACGAGTTTCATGACATTAAGCACATTGTGTAGTCGTATCTCGATGATTTACCTGCTCATTCCTCGCGTAGGGCCAACCACCTCACTCACTTACGAGCTATCTTTATGAGGTGTCAGCATTATCGAATTAGGTTGAATCCACACAAATGTGTTTTTTGTGTAGATTCGAGTCGTTTACTAGGATTTGTTGTTTCGAAATTAGGCTTTCACGTCGATCCGTCGAGGTCGAAGCTATTCTTAAGTTACCTCCTCCTTTGACTTTACGCCAACTCCAAAGTTTGCAGGGGAAAGAAAACTTTTTACGTCGGTTCATTCCTAACTATGCCGAGCTTACAAAGGGTTTTACCCGGTTGCTGAAACAGAACATTCCATTCTTTTGGGATGAGATCGCTGATCGATCTTTTGATGCACTTAAACACGCGTTGACCCATGCACCGTTATTTCATCCTCCCAACTACAACCAGGATTACATTTTGTACCTCGTTGCTTCTCATTCCACCATTGGGATGGTTTTAGTTTAGGAAGACAAATCTAACACTGTACATGTGATTTTACTATCTTAGTCAAAATCTGCATCCAACAGAGATCAAATACACACATGTGGAGAAATTGGCATTGGCAGTTGTTCAAGATGTCCAAAGATTTAGACACTACATCTTGTTACGTAAAACCACAGTAATTTTTGATTGCAACCCTATGATGTACATTTTAACCAAACAATTACTAGGGGGCAAGTATTCCAAATGGATCGTCATCCTGTAGGAATTTGACTTGGAGTTTGAGAAATCCAGGGCAAAGAAATCTTTGGTATTTGCAGAAATGATGTGTGATTTCCCCAATACTAATACTGAAACTATGGCAGAAGAGCCCATTGCAGATGAATCTTTGTTTCTTATCAGTACTCTCGATCCATGGTATGGAATTATTATTGTTTATCTCCAAACCCAATCTTTTCGGCCTGAAATCTCACGATCTCAGCGACGGAAAATACGCTTCCAATCCCAACAGTATAATATTATTGGTGATACACTCTATTGTCATGGAGAGGATTATGTTTTCTGACACTATCTTATTCATGAAGAAGCTGAAAAGGTTTTAAATGATTTCCATTCTGGAGCATGTGGCGGTCATATGTCTGGGTATGCGACAACCAAAAATATATTGCGCACTGGCTATTTCTAGCTGTTAGAAAATTAAATATTCCAGAGCAATGCAACACATAAAATATGCAGAAAATAAAATCACACAAAACACATCAAACCAGAGAGACACAGATATACGTGGTTCACCCAGTTTGGGCTACGTCCAGCCCGAACAGCCAGTCCTTCCTTTCTATTATCTAGCAAAAATGAAGAGACAAAACCTTCAGCAGATCCGCTGTAATATCCTCTGTTCTCTCTCACAGTCTCCCTATCTGTTTCTCGCTCCGAGAATACACATACAAAAAATGCACAGTCGCAATACAATGCCCTCATAAAAGCGAGGGGTTGCCTTCTAGGGAAAAAAACTCTAATCTAAACATAACTTCTACCATCAGATCATTTTCCTAATGAACGGCCCAGATTGACTAGAAACTACTATACTTTTACAAGGCAATTTTACACATGTTTTTAGCTTCAGGGGCGCTGCCCTCGAAAACCCCTGCCAGGGAAGGGCTCCAAAAAACACTGCCGCCCCCCCGTGGACCCCCCATGGCAGTGATTAATTACGAGTGACATTGCCGCCCCTTTTAAGGTACAGGGGTCCAATGCTGTGATACAAAGTAAACAAGATAATCAGGCTCCACACCCAACACTGGCCGTCCTTATTCAAAGATTGTATTTATGCAGTCCGGAAATGCCACAATTGTCAACTTTTTGATCGTAAGATGCGTGCGCCACCTGCTCCTCTTCATCCCATAATTGTTGTTGGTCCTTTCGCGAAATGGGGTATCGATTTTATTACATGTAACCCTCACTCGGCCGGGGGGCATGCATATATTATCTTAGTAGTAGATTATTTTACTAAGTGGGCTGAGGAAATGCCTACATTTGCGGCTGATGGCAAGACTGCTGCAACTTTCGTATTTAATCATATAATTGCTAGGTTCAGTGTTCCTCAAGCCATTATTACAGATCATGGAAGTTATTTTCGGAATGTCATGATGACTAAACTGACAGATCAACTTGGCCTGCGCCACGATAGTTCCACTCCGTATTATCCGCAAGCCAATGGTCTGGTTGAAACCATAAATAAAATTTTAGTCACCATGATTAGACGAATTATTTGTATTCACAAAAAGAATTGGCATTCCATGTTATTTTCAGAACTTTGGGCGTATCGAACCTCAGTAAAAACATCAACTAGTTTCACTCCCTTTCAACTCGTTTACGGTTTGGAAGCTGTGTTGCTGATTGAATGCAAAATTTCGTCACTAAAATTAGCCATAGAATTACTCCCAACTATGTCTAAGGAGGAGAAGTGTTTCTTGTACTTGGCTCAACTGGATGAGAATCGACGAAATGCTGCAATAGCAAATGAGGCTCATGTTAAACGAATAAAAGCTCAGTATGATAGAAGTGTTACCCCTCAAAATTTTTCAAAAGGAGACCTAGTCTTAGTTTATGATCAAGCCAATGATAAGCTAGGAGTTGGGAAATTCGTGCCTATGTGGCATGGTCCTTTCATTGTTAAGTGAAAGCTGGCAAAAGGGGCCTATGAGCTGATAGATTTTGACGGTGTCCGTTTAGCTAAACCCAAAAATGAACTTTCTCTGAAGCGATACTATGCTTAAACTTGGTGTGGAGATTTTTTATTAGATTATATTTCTTTACTGCTGGTGTGTCTTAGATTATAAAAGTGTGCCTAGTTTAGAAGTGTGTTTTTTTATCACTATTCCTGCTTATCTGAGTTTTACTCCTGATATTGCAGATGTCGACATCTCTTCAAACCTACATTGGTTTTGCTGATGGTGCTTGTCGTATTAAACGGAACATTTCTTCCACAGCTTGGGTTATCTATTCACCCTCTGACGAGTTAGTATCCATGCATGGGGTAAGCCTTGGTCAAACAACGAATAACATTGCCGAGTATAGTGCAGTGATTGAGTATTATCTGAATCCATATCATTTGGAATTCAGAGTTTTATTGTTAGGTTGGATTCTGAACTTGTTGTATTACAACTTAATAGGGTTTATGCCATTAGAAATCCAGTGTTATTACGGTTATTTTTAAGAGTTCATCTCTTGGAATGTGAATTTGATTACATTGAATATCAACATATTCCAAGACATTTAAATACATTAGCAGATGCAGTTGCTTCTAGTATGATAAATCGACATTTGCAATGATCAAAACAGTAAAACAAACAACATCCATAATATGTACACAGATAGTCGGTAAATAGTGATATATCATAGTATAGAAGTGTTTTAAAAAAAATATATACATCGTCCTCGATCATAGGTTGGAAACACCTTATGATTGGCAAAATGATAACACAAAAGTAAAAAATATGAGTCTACAACATGATCATCCCATCACTGATGATGATCACGATAAGAAACCGTTGCCCGACCGCGAAAATCTATCCCGATGTATGGAAAGTCCTCGATGACAAAAATTTGGTGGTACAGCCAACGAAAATATGAAGGAGGGAATCGAACAATCTCAGCGCCCTCAATACTGTGACGGGCCATCAATGCAACCCAACGAACCATCCTAGGTTCTCGGGGTTGACCAGCATCAACAAGAATACTCCGCGGAGCTAGCATGGGTACCCTCTCTAGAGAAAAAGTGACAACGATGGATCCATATCCAAAGTTATTTAGTTTTCCATTTTTCTTTCTAGTTAGTCGGCCTTTCACATTGGCCAACACAGCTTCGCACCAGTTGAAAATGGTGCCCCGAAAATAGTCTACAACAATGCGCATATGGGAAGCAATAGCTACATGCAGTGTTGCACTCCCACACAATCTAGTAACAGTAAACGCAATAACTTTCAGCTTGGGACGAATGATAGTTTTTCTATCAATCCGTTTGTCCCTGGGGTCTGCCTCATCATTACAGAATTCTTGACAAAGACTAGCGACAGTTTGGCCACCTGGCCTAGTCCCAAACAAGGAAATTTGTTCACCCCTCTTGGACAAACCAGTCAGAAAATAAATATCCTCTAGCTCAATTTCGAGCTGGTGACCGCCGATAATGAAACATTAGTCCCGCACATTCCACCTATTTACCAACCATGTCAGGAGGTGTACATGTGCCCTCATGCCCTGAATGGCCCAGAGTTTATAAAAACCGCATGCTCTTAATGATTTCATGGTGGGAAAATGGAGCATCGCAACGTCATACACATCCTCATGTTCACGTTCTCTCCAAATCAACATCTTCCTAATCCTACAATGCATAAAAAGATATGTTAGAACAATCTAATTTGAAAATTTTTGGGCGCCAAAAGAGAAATTGGATTTTGAAATTTAAAAATGCAGGGACCACACTTTCCCTTTGTACATAGTGCATAGGAATGCGTTCACTCTATAGGAAAAGTGTGGACCCATGACTTTTTTCTACATAGGAAAAAGTCCAGGTCCGCAGGTCCCATGTGTGGGACGTGAAGACCTCCGCGGGCAATTTCTTAAACTATGTTTCTCCCTTAAAAATAAAATATAAAGCCCTAAAATGAATTGTAAATAGATGAAAAGCAAGATTAAGAGGTTTTGGATTACCTGGAACTGACGGTTCTCGATTTCGTTGGACGGATTTTCCAGAATCTTCACAGGAAATTTTTTACCCAAAAGCCTCTACTTTTCACTCTGAACTTGAATAGTAAAAATGAAGTTGAAAAAGTCCTTTTTATAAGTTTTTTCGAATAGATGAATTTTTAATTTGTTTAATTTTTCACTTTAAAAAGGATATTTGAAGGCATTTTTGCTTATCTTAAACAGGTATGTGTAATGTTTCAATTTTTTGTGCAGAAATTGGATTTTTTCAGGAGAATTGATCATTTTTCAACAAAGAGCATAATTTTATCACTTTTTCGAACTCTTTCAAAAATTTACAAAAAAGTGAAACATTGGAGTTCTCTTTTAAGCCTTTTTCAGACTCTCTAAACATGAAAATATTGCCAAGCACTTGATTATTCGAACTCGTTAAAGTAAATGAATGATCATCCCTTCAGTATAAGTTTACCCCTTTTACGGACTGAAATGGACTATTTACGAAAAAGGTATACATTGACTAATTACAGTCAATAGAGTTCTCTCCTGCATTATTTTATCCTTTTTTGGGCTCGAGAGACTAAATTTACGAAAAATTACACCAATGGAGTTTCCTTAAGTTTTTTCTTCTGACTCCCTAAAATTGAAAAGCACTGAGTTTCTCTTGTACTGGACGCGTTAAAATTTAACAGTAAAGGACCTGTTTAATTTTTAACAGGAACGAACCACTCCTTCTTAGGGTTCGAATCTTAAAATAAGTTGGACTCATCTGAAGGATGAGCTTATAAACAAGAAAATGTTATCCTCCTCAAGCTTGTCAAAAATAAAGAGGTACTTGCCAGAAATGGTGGGGGAAAAGAGAGAAAAATGACTTGTTTATTGTATTTTGAATTTTCAAAAATCTAGTTAAACACTCTTGAACACGACACTTTCATTCACCTAGATTGGGAAATACTTTGCCTAAAATTTAATCAAACCTCATTGAAAGTCTTCATCCGGTTTCTGGGTATTAGCTTTGGGTTAATTGTCACCAAGCCATCTGCAATGTCGTTATGTGTTCAAGAGGACAGTTCAAATAAACCATTCATCTGCAAAATATCTGTCATCCACTTTGACCATCCCTAAGTCAGTCCTTGTCAATATATTTTCAAAACTTGATCTATTATTTCATGTTGTGGGCTTGCCTACGACGAATCACTTTCTATCGACGACAACTCATTATCTAGGAAGTTGATCTAGAAATCGTCAGTACCTTGAAATTTGCATGCCTCAATGGCAGGTTTCTCGCCTTCGATGATAGGTTTCATCATTGACCTTCGATCGAATGATTCCGTGATATGTCCGACTTTAGCTCATTCATTCACATTTTACGGATTGTACTGGGTACTTTGAGAGCCATTGATATTACTTGTGGTTACTCTCACACTTGTTAAAAATTTACATCATTGACTGGTAATCAAGTGGTTTCTACCATGTTCAACTTCGACACATTCATTCACATGGATAGAATCGTACTAGTTCAAGGTGCGGAAATCAAGACCCTGGATTTAGTTTCCACCATCCAGGCTGCAAGGAATTTTGTTATCATTTATACATTGGACTATTTATAAACAGATGGCTACGTCCATACTGTGTCTACACATGTCTATATTGTTGTATACTCAAAATCATTCCTGTATAAGAATAGTTTGAATTAGTTTCTAGTTAGTTTTGATCTGAGTATGGGAATGCCTACCTCAACGATGATATATATATATAATTTTCATTGAATGTTTTTACAAGTTCAGACTGGGGTGTCCATAGGATGATCCTTGAAATGATAAAGTACTGCACTCTTCATATATGACAGACTTCAACATCATCTATTCCAGACTTTGCACTTTAGGGGGAAATCTGTTACACTGAAAATTGTCATCTTGACATTCTGCTATGTGTATGATCTCATTATTACTCATACTTCTCCCTTTGCAAGTCTAACATATCAGTTCCTCATGTCAAGCCTTGAAAATCAGATAAATGTTCCTAAAAATCTCCTAAACTTTGGTGTCACACTTTCTCTCTATCTTGCATGCGGTCCCGCACCTAATTTTCAGCTCTCTTGCGTACCTGAACGCACTTTATATGTGTTAAAGGTGCGAACCCCTGTAAGATCAAAAAGGCACAAGTAGATTCCAAAAATCTCAATAAAAGTGAATTCTAGAAGCTTCTAGAAAATATCTTGTGGTGATAGAACCGCTCTTATGAGGTGCATGTATCCCTTACCTTATGGAGCTAACCCCTTGATTTGAAGAGCTTATCCCTTTGAAGGAGGATTCTATCCCTTCATAGTTGGAACAGAAAACCTCCTCTTTTCCACTATAAAAAGATGCATTGGGTAGCCTCAAGGGGAGTTCAAGCTTTAGAATATTTGAAGTTAAGTGCTGTTAAGATTCAGACTCAGTTGACTAAGACTTTTGTGAGGAGAGATTACATACCTCTATTTGTCTTGGTTGGAGGAGTGCAGAGCTTATCAAAGTAGAGGAGACTCCTGCTTCAGACCCCAAGAAGGCCTGTGCAACATCAAGGCTTAGGTTGTGAGGTTTTCCTTCTTTTGAAATTAATACAAATATACTCATTTTTCTCAATAAGATTTCAGTTGCTGGTTTATTTCATAGATTCCTTGATCACTATGATAAGCATGGTTTATGATGATTTCCATACAGGTGCTATGTAATATTTTTCTTGTTTGTGACTACAGGTTTACGAGAAAAAATCCTTCAAGTGCGCGAGGGACAACAACGACTTCAAACAAGCACTAGACATATGGTAAGTATTTTAAACCTCTAAAGAGCTTTTTGTAAATCATATATGCTTAGAGAAAGATTAGTTTATTTGGTTGTTTGTTGCTAGATAATTTTAGTACTAGGGAGATCGGTCTTGTCCGCAAGACGGATTAATCCATACAACATGTGGTAATACGATCTATTTGCCTCCTATTGATCCTTATCAGACTGTTTCTCATTTTGGACCTACCTTGCCTATGCAACCCTCTGGCTTGCAAGGACAACCCTCCGTAGGACAACCTTTAGCTCAACAGGGCCCTGCCTCTGGTCCACTGGGACAACCATATGGTCCACAAGGCCAACCTTTAGAAGGTCAACCTTTGGTCCAACATGGACAACCCTTCAGTCTCTTTGGTCAACCTCAAAATCAACCAGGACTATCTTATGCTCCTGAGGGGAAAATCTACCCACCACAGGGACAAACTGGTGCACCAAAACCACAATCACATGCTTAGTATGGCCAAAATGTTGTGCAACTAGGAAAACCATACAGTCCTTCTTCGGGTTAACCTTGTTATTAGGGACAACCTGGTCCATTGCAACCATCAGGCCAACCTTTCCCACAAGGCCAACCCGGTGGCCCTCCGTACTCGGTTCAACTAGCTAAGCAACTGATTAAACCTTATCCTCAACCGGTTCCATCATTTTAGTAGCCAGTTATACCTGTTTATAGTCAGCCAGGTTTACTCGCTTAGTAGCCTGCTCGACCTGCTTAGCCCGATCTTCTTGCTCAACTGCAAGGCGATTACTACCCTCAAGGTTCATATCAACCAGTATATAGTGCGTCACAGGTTCCTTACCCTCAAAATAAACCTGTATATCATCAATCTAAAAGGCATTCTTACATTCCACAGCAGACTCCATACGTTTCTTAGCAAGGACCTTAGTGGCCTACTCCGACTCAGTATCCTGGTCCTCAACCCCAGTATCAACCGAATTATCTTGATTCTAATCCCTATGGTCCAAATCCTCCAGGACAGAATGTATGGGGACATAATCCTGCTCGAACTAGGTGGAATGTACATGTAGATCCTTATCAAATACCTTCGATGACTTTCAACACTCAATTACCATTTCTTGCTACGTAGGAATTACCTGATGTGTCAAAGTTGACGAATGATCCCATTCTTCATAACCCGTATTAGCCTCCGGTTCCAACCAAGATTCCTAGTGATTGTTCCAAATTTGAGGGTGAGTCTGGTGAAGATCCCCAAGCGCATGTTATGACTTACCATTGATGGTGTTCCTCTAACTCTTGGGTTGATGATTCTATTCAACTCCGTCTTTTCCAGCGAACTCTTACTGGTGCTGCTGCAAAGTGGTACATTGAGCTATCTCGTGGCATCTTCCAAGATTTCAATTCTTTAGCCATGGCATTCCTTATGCATTTCCAGTTGCTATTCCACTATGAGACTGAGATGCACCTCCTCACTTCATTGAAATAGGACCTAGCTACTCATATCTCGGATCATATTCATGAGTGCCGACGTCGTCGTCACATGATTAAATTTTAAATTCTTGATCAGATTCTAACTCATTAGTTCACCACCTTACTTGTCAATCAAATTGCGAAAGACATAGCTATGGGGGCATGTGTAACTGAGGAACAAGCCATTGCTTACACCCAGTACCTTGATCTTGTATACTCTTAGTCTGGCACATTATATGATATCTTGCCTAATGCTCCCCGACTTGGAACTTCTAAACCACCAGCAACTCCATCCTTTGATTGTATTATTAGTTTTGTGTCTCAGACTTCTCAGAAGTCTTCATCTTCAAACACTAGGAAGCTGAAGTCCGCTTCTTCTAATAATGTTGCTTCTCAGTCTACTTCGAATTCTGGTAAACCCGCAAAAGTTAATGTCGTTCAGGCCAATCTTATGGATAATGCTTCTAAAGGTAAAAAGAAGGGTAAAGGTAATGCCAAATCCAATGCCCCGAAATAGGATTCTCAGAAAACTCATATTCGAGATGGTTCCTAATGCAAAACAAAATATCCTTGTTTGATTTGTGACAATGAGCACTTCACCAAGGACTATCCTAGACGATCTGAAGTGAGCCACTTGCTCAAAGGCACCCAGGGAAATCTGGACATTCTTAGAGAACCTTTCCCATCTTAGCAGACTCAGATGGTAGAGAAAACTTAGTCCTCTACCCCATTTGGCTCTCAGGTGTTCATGATAAACAGTTCTACAACTATTTCTATTGCTACTCGGTCAAAATATTATACTGGACCACGTCAGGCCATGGGGAAGGAGATCGCTGATGTTCCTCCTCCTCAGCCTATTACTGGCCTTCTTGAAATTGAAAGGCCTAATGCTGAATCCATTGTGTGACCACCTTCCAAAGGTGTAATCTGAAAGTATTATTATAATCCCAATGCCCATGCCACTCACCATTACAATATTGTTGAAGATTTGGCTTAGTGGCCATCCGCAATGTCTGCGTTAGAAGTACTTCAGATTTTTCTGTCACAGCAAAGAGCTTTGCTATCTACGATTGGTGGGATTGATCCTGCCAATAGTAGCCTTCTTGATTTTGATTTAGAGAATTTCAATCCACAACTTCCTCATCAGATTGTACTCATTATTCAAGTTGCTATTAATGGTCTCAACATCCATCGAGCAATTTTGGATGAAGGTGCATCAACCTGTGTCATGTCATCTTCGTGTTGGAAAGCTATTGGTTCTCCAGCCCTGAATTCATCACCAAATTCCCTTGAAGCATTTGATGGAATAGAATCAAAACCTTTAGGTGTTCTCACTAGTTTACTGCTTACTTTGAAAGGGAAGATAGTCAATGTCGAGGTTGAAGTAATTGATGCTAAACTCAATTATAATCTTCTCCTCGGTCACAGTTGGACTCATGCCATGTTATGTGTTATGTCCACTCTCTTTCGTGTTCTAAAATTTCCACCCGAAGGAAAGATTGTTAATTTTGATCAATTGCCTTTCTTCACCTCTTCTTCCGAGAACAACGTTCCATATGTGGATCAGATTCCTACTCCCTATGAGAGCATAGGGCCAGGTATTTTTAAATATTCTTCCCTCATGGGTATTTTTCCTCTTCCTCCACCAAATACTGTTCAAATTCATATGATCTCTCGATCTGATGACCCATGGATTATTCCTTCCCCTGAAAATATTGATTCCTTCGGAGATTCGATGCCTTTGAGTCTGATTGAGATTGATTATTGTGAACTTGTCTATCCTTCGAAACCTCTGTCCTATGATTGTGCTCCTTTGAGCATGTCTCTTGAAATTTGTTCTTAATCCCCGTGGCTTGGTGATTCAAATTCGCCTGATCCTTTGAAAGAAGTGTTTCCCTCTGATGAAGACATCGTGGAAACCATGTCTCTTGAGGATCTGCCGTGGGACGATGGTCATCATCGTTCCTCGTTCATGCCTGGTCTCGGGGCCATGTCTACTTGTCTCGAGAATTTTTCACCTCAGGTTGATTCTCCTCCGCTTCAATTGCCTGTTTTGACACATGAAATCTTTACGGAAGGTAACATGATTAATATTACATAGAAGTTTCCTATTGACATTTCTGTTAAATCGAGAATTGTCGAGAACATCCATATCGGGGTCACTTTCTCTTCCGATGAAGTACAAGTTTATACTAGCCTTTTTTGCGAATTCTGTGATGTCTTTGCATGGTCTTATGAGGAAATTCCCGGCATCGACCCTGGTATAGTGGTGCATGAAATACCTACTTACCTTGGCTCAAAGCCTTTTTTCCAGCGTCTTCATTTGGTGCACTCTAGAAAAGTTTCCGCCATTAAAAGTGAAGTTGAAAAAATTCTTAGAGCTATTTTTATTTATCCGATCCCTTTGACAGAATGGGTCTCTAATATTGTTCTTTTAGAGAAGAAATAGGGAACTATTCACATCTGTGTTTTTTATCATGATATTAATCGAGCTTGTCCCAAGGATAATTATCCTACTCTGTTTATCGATCAAACCATTGATGACTATGCCAGGAGTGAGATCTTTTCCCTAATGGATGGTTTTTCTGGTTACAATCAGATTAAAATTCTTCCAACTGATCATCATAAGGCTACCTCTATCTTTCCTTGGGGTACTTTCGCATATAAGAAGCTCCCTTTTGGCTTAAACAATGTTGGGGCTACATTTGAGTGAGCCATGTCGTATGCTTTTCACGATATTCGTCACATCGTTCAGCCTTATCTGGATGACCTTCCCGCTCATTCAGCTAAGTGCATGGACCATCCTGACCATCTTCGTCAGATTTTTCTTCGTTATCGACATTACAATACTCGTCTTAATCCGCACAAGTGCATCTTCTACATTGATTCCTATAAAATCTTAGGGTTTATCGTTTCCAAAGATGAAATTCGCCTTGATCCACTCAAGGTTGAGGCTATTATCAATCTCCCCTCTCCCTCGTCATTACATCAGTTGCAGAGTTTGCAAGGTAAGGCTAATTTTCTATGCCGTTTTATACCTAACTATGCAGAAGTGGCTAGAGGATACACATTATTATTAAAGCAGGGCGTCCTATTCTGTTGGGATGAGATTGGTCAAAAGTCTTTCAAGGCCCTGAAGACGTTGCTTGTCAATGCCCCTCTGTTGCATCCTCCTAACTATCATCGTGATTTTTCCCTTTATTTAGCCTTCGCTTTTAGCAAGATTTCCATGGTTCTAGTACAAGACGATGATGATGGTAATGAGCATGTTATCTATTACTTGTCTCGTAACCTTCTTGATCTTGAGACGTGCTATGCACATGTCGAGAAGTTAGCATTAGTTGTAGTTCAAGCAGTTTAGCATTTTTGCCATTATATTATTTTGCATACAGTGAGTGTGATTTCCGATTACAACCCCATGACCTATATATTGTCTCAAAAATTTCTAGGGGGAAAATACTCGAAGTGGATTGTCATCCTCCAAGAGTTAGATTTGGAATTTACTGCAGCCAAGTCGAAGAAATAACTAGTCTTTGCTGATTTTATTTGTTCCTTCCCTTCAGACTCTCCTTCGTTTCATTCTGAGGAATAAATTCCAGACGATATGATTTTCTTGATTAGCACCCTCGATCCATGGTACGGTGATATCATTTTTTATCTCCAGAATTCTACTTTCAGATCTGAGTTGATGAAGGATGCCCACCGACGCATCCATCATCAGTCGCAACCTTATCATATAGTCGGGGATACCCCTTATCGTGTCAGAGTGGATTCCATTATCCATCAATGTTTGACCCTCGAGGAAGCTAAGAAAGTCCTTAATGATTGTCACAGTGGCACCTATGGTGGTCACATTTTTGGTTATGCCACTGCACAAAATATTCTTCGTGCTGGTTATTTCTGGCCTTCTATCTTCAAAGATTGCATTATTGCGGTTCGTAAATGTCATGATTTCCAGATTTATCAACTCAAAATGTGTGCACCGCCTGTAACTCTTCATCATGTTGTTACCATTGGTCCTTTTGTGAAGTGGGGCATCAATTTTATGACATGTAACCCTCACTTGGCCGGGGGGCATGCTTATATTATCGTAGCCGTGGACTACTTCACCAAATGGGCCGAAGAAATGCCTACACTTGCTGCTGATGGTAAGACAGCTGGTCAATTCATATTCAATCACATCATTGCTAGGTTTGGTGTCCCTCAAGCCATCATTATGGATCATGGTTCCCATTTTCAGCATTACATGGTGGCAGAGTTGACTTCTAATTTGGTTTTGCATCACGACAGTTGAACGTCGTACCATCCTTTGGCCAATGGCCAGGTTGAAGTCGTGAAAAAATTTCTTGTTACCATGCTTTAACTTATGATTGGGATCCATAAATACAATTGGAATCTCATGTTATTTTCAACTCTTTGGGCATAGCGAACCTCAGTTAAGAGTGAAACTGGATTCACCCCTTTTCAGTTGGTTTATGATCTGGAAGCTACTCTTTCGATCAAATGTGAAATACCTTCACTCAATTTGGTTGTTGAATTACTGCCAAACACTTCACCAGAAGAAGAGCATCTCCTTTATATAGAAAGTTTGGATGAAACTCGCTACTTTGCTTCTCTGGTTATTGAAGCACATAAAAAGTGGTTCAAAGCTCATTTTGACCAATCAGTTTCCCTTCTTTCTTTCGTTGAGGAGATCTCGTCCTCCTATACGAACAAGCTCATGATAAGCTGGTGGCAAGTAAATTTCAACCCATGTGGCATGGGCCTTACATTGTTAAACGTGTATTGCAGAATGGGGCCCATGAGCTGATTGATTACGAAGGTCATCCTTTAGAACAACCCAAAAATGGGTTGTATCTCAAAAAGTATTATGCATGAGTCATTCATGCATGTTTTGTGTACATAGGTGTTTTTTTTCATTTTTGTACATGTTTTGATTTGGTGTGCTTTGCGAGCATTTTCCTACTTATTTGGGTATTTCTTATTTGTGCAGATGTCTATTATCCCTTATGTTGGTTTCAAGGATGGTTCTTCCCGCAGTACCAGGAATTTGTCTTTAGTAGCCTGGGTAATCTATGATCCTGCTGGTGAGTTAATATAACTACAAGGTATTTGTCTAGGAAGAACTACAAACAATGTCGTTGAATATAATGTTGTCCTTGAAATATTAACCAAGGCAATCAATCTCGGCATATGTGCATTTCTTGTAAATCTATATTCACAACTTGTTGTTCTACAACTCAATGGTCATTATTCGATTAGAAACCCATACATTTTGAGATTGTATTTACATATTCGTTTGTTGGAAAGACATTTTTATTTGATCACATATCAACATATTCCCAGACAAATGAATACATTAATTGATACAGTGGTTAACATTGTGTTAGATAAACATTTGTGTAATTAGTAAAATCATCATCATGTGAAAAATATCCATATCGGAAAATAGATGTATATATATAACGTGTGTTTGAATCAATATGCATCATACATTCAAAAAATATGTGTGTTTATGTTACATCCTGAGACACCATGTCTCTCAAAATATGCAGATATAAAGCCTAGGTGTTTAATCGGTGTGATGCTCATGGTAGCACGTCACTGCCTGTACAAGCCGCCTTAGTAAGCAATGAATAAGGCTTGGCACCCTGACGGTATGTCTCTGGTAGGCACGAGGAACATCGTCGAATCATGCATAGTCTAGGACTCCATGTGTGATCCCCTCTAGGTTGCGCACGATCTCCTCTTCCTCGCCTCCCTCACCATGAGGGTCGAAATCACAAGGGATTCGCCTTGCTATCAGAGACATGCCTGTGGGTCTCTCTAGGCCAACATCTACAAATACATTGATTTAATATCAGAACATACATAACTAAAAAAAAAAATCATAACACTCATGTGAATTAAAAAATGATTCTTACCCAAATCTTCATCCCAATCCTCTCCCTTCGGGAGTGAGAGGTCCGGATCATAGCAAAATATGTACCAGAGTAGGACTAGTCCTCCATGACGATCAACTGTTGGTGGAGCCAATCAAAGAACTCTGGTCTCTAGGACATCTGTTGACTTCCCCTTGCCCTTGGCATAAGAGCTGCCCATCGGGCCATCCATGGTTCTCTCACTGGTGGTGCTAGGACTATGACCTCCTAATGCTAAAAAATTGGTAGTCATTCTAGGAAAAACGATACCAGGATATACCCATAACTGAATTGCTTCAATTTGGTCTTCTTGCATTTTTTTTTGCTGGTGTTTCATGTTTATTGTCACAGCCTCTTCGCAATTGTAGATGGTCAGTGACAAGTAGTTTATAGCAAGAAGCAACTGTGTTTTTGTTGCTTTGTGCGATTCTTGTGATCCCGCAGCTCGTGTGATGGTATGTAGCACTACTTTTAGTGCCAAGTCTGGGATAGTCTGGATATCAACATTCCCACTCCTAGATCCCTTCTGTGCCCCTGGACATGCCCTTTCAATCACCATGGACATGCTCTCCATGCAAGGCCGGGTGCTGGTTAGGATCGGTGCTACTCCGCTCTACGAAAATCCTGTGATAAAGTAGATGTCAGAAACATAAATCTCAAGTTCCTGATCTCGAAGGATGAAATTTTCCTTATCCTCATCCCATATGTTGATCATATACTATAGCAGCTCCAGTTGAGCATGGAGACATGGTGTCAAGAAGAACTTCTTCAGTCCACAATCTCTGAGAGATTCCATGCATCTCTCATTTCCCATGGAAAGCTCATCCTCTTTGCCGTGTTCCCATTCTTTCCATTCGATCACCATTTTGCCGCTTTCTACTTGCAAACACATTCATATGAATAGTATTAGCCATTTTTGAAGCTTGGATTTGTAAAAAATTGGGGTATTTGACTTGCATTTTTCACAAAAAATGGGTTGCATTGTCGGCGCGACTGTTTCCCCAATTTTCGTGCCAATGGGCGCCCCCTAGTGTAGAAAATTGGGCGGTTGGCGCGACACCATGCCCTAATATTCACATTTCCTCTCCCAAAATTCAAAATTTGAAGTTGCAGGTAGTAAGAAATGACTTAAAATGAAGGGGGAGATCTCGTCTCTTACCTAAGACTGACGGATTTGAGATTGGTCTACTGAATTGTCTGCTATCATTTCCACAAAATCACACTGTAAAATGGGTAACTATTTCTCCACAAGAGGTAAAAAGTGAAAAGTAATTATTTTTAGCATTTTTGGCATTTTATAACTTTTTACAACCCTAATTAGGTTTTAAGACATGTTTTTCGATTATTTATTATATTATTTTCAAGAAATGGGTTTTACACGTCTCTTGTGCAACAACCAGTTTTCAGGACATAGTGATGGAGTAACAAGTTAAATTTTATACTTTTTCAGACTCGATAAAAACACGAAAAAGTCACTACTGGAGTCATCTTTCAGCTCTTTTTTGACTCTCTAAAATTAAAAATATTGTCGATACTCTTATCATTTTAAACTAGTTAAATGGCTGTGAAACGATATCTACCCAGTATACGTTTACCCCCTTTTCGAGCTAGGATAGATTATTTACAGAAAAGGAATACCTTAGCCTATCGTGACTAAGAGGTTCTTTCAGATATTGTTTTCTACCCTTTCGGATCTGAGAGACTATTTACAAAAAGAGCCATGATGGAATTCTCTTTTCTGCCTTCTTTTCAAACTCTCTAAACATGAAAATATGCCGAGTTCTCCCTTTGTCAGACTCATTAAAACCTAATGACATCAAATTTCATCACCATGATGTTACTCGAGTTCCTCCTTCCTAGGGCTCGTAAAATGTATTAGGTTGGATTTGTCTGGAGGACAAAATTACAGGACAAGCATATGTTATCCCCTTCAAGCTTGTTTAAAAAATAATTGGGTTACTCGCCAAAAATGGTAGAGGAAAATGGAATAGAGTTTTAGTTATGTTGGCAGTATGTCACTCTTGAACATGGCACTTGTTTGAATTCGTGTCGGGTTGGGGACATCTCTTTTCGTCATTTTTTCCTCCATCGGTTTTGGTAATCTCTTTTGACCTCTCATCTGCTCTTTGCCGCGTCATCATGACCTTAGATCCTTTGATATCAAATACTTCCAAATCCAGTGTCATGCTGCTGATATGTTCAAGAGAAGTTTGCCTCTAAAATTTTCAACCTCCCTCTTATTCTCTGTTGGTCCTGTTTCATCATCATATTCCTCTGTCTCATATCGATGATGTGGGAAACATTATGGCCCACCTTTGATCATGTCATTTCCTGTCGACTTCAACTCATTATCCAGGAATTTGATCTAGAGAATCCCTTTTGGTACCTTGGAGCCTGCATGCCTCAATGGTGGGTTCTTCACATTCGACGAAAGGTCCACATCATTGGTCCTCGATCGAGTGATTCTACGAATGTTCGACACTAGACCACTGTTCAAATTCTGTGGTTTGTACCAGTTATACCTTGAGAGACATTTTCATTATTGGTGGTTTCTCTCGTGCTTGTTAATAGCTTTCATCGTTGGCTGGTAATTAGGTGATTTTATTGCATGTTCGACTTCAACTTATATATTCGCATGCTTGAATTTGTACTTGTTCGGGCCGAGATGGAGCGCAAGACCCTAGGTTTTGTCTGATAAAATCCAGGCTGCGGATTTTGGTGGATTATCATGATTTATTGCATCACTCTTTTGATTAGATGGCTGCGATCATACCTGAGTCCATTTGTTGATCCCTACTGCTGGATGGCTACATCCATACCTTAGGTCCCAGTTTTTATATACTCCATTATGGATGGCTACACCCATACCACATGTTCATGTATCAGAGATATCAGTTGTATTCTTAATTGCAGGTTTTCTGACAGTGGTGTTTGGTTCGAACGCGTTCTCATAAAGCATTTCGCCTCTCCCTCTCACTCGGGCCTCATGCTTTAGGGGGCATCTATTACACAGCATTTTGACACTGTCCCTGCAATCCCCATCTCGCCCATTGGAGGGTCATTTCCGTGATCAGTAGCAGTGTCATGGCCTTGGAAATACCATCATTGTATCCCTTTACATGACAGTAATATTCCTTCTGTTGACAATTCCTTGAGCAGAGACTCAAAAACCCTTGTTTTTTCCTTGGCGTGGGTAGTTAGTTATGCCCTTGCATCGAAGAGGAAGATTAACACTGGGCCCCATGCCAGATGGTGCTCTGTCCAAGTTTTCCACCCACGCCAAGCTATTTATGGAATTTTTTTTTAAAATAGAGGCAGAGATTCCACTCCAACCACTTCGAGGATGAGTCATTGGGAGTGGTTGAACTAAAAAACCATGGACTCCCTCCTTTATTTTATGGTTTCCACCTCTTATGGGAACTCCCTAAAAGGTAGTCCTCCCTCCCACCTTTGTAGGGATCCTAACCTCCTCCTTTTACTCTATAAAAAGAATCTATCTCTCTTTGCACAAGTTAGTTGAACAGTTGAATAGCTAAACTTGGAGAATTAAACATACTATAGCAGAATACCAGAGAGATAGAATAAGAAGGAATTACATTGAGAGAGTTTGAGTCCATGCCTTTATCCCATCTGAATTCCCTGACGAGAATCTGAGACGTGCTTCGGCTAAACCCTGAGCCTGAAGGAGACTGCAATGTCAAAGCATTGGTTGTAACTCTTCCTTCTATAAATACATACACGTGACTATTGTTTGGTTCCCATTTTGTATTATGTTAGATGTTTAATGCAATATGCTTAGCCCTCTTTGACTGGATAGTAGTTATGAGTGAAATTATTATGTTGTATGTTGTTCTTGTTTTCTTTTCTATGTGCAGGTATCCGAGCATGACTGCGAAAGGATCGTGACTTGTCGAGGCAAAAGCGAGAGGCCACCACCACCATAGCAACGACGACAGTGTTGGACTCCAGGTAGGTCTATCTATCGTGTCCTCTTTTCATTCAATAATTAGGAATCAACACTCTAGCATGTATCTTTGTTTCTAGACCCACTCTAGGGCTAGAGGGATTGTCTCTGTCTGTAGAGAGGATTTACCTGCATAATAGTAGGTATTCCAAGGGTTTAATATTGACCTTTTGTTTATGATTCTCTTCTTTAGAAAAATAGGGTAGGGTATGGTATGGATAGGTTATGTAATGTTTTATTGAAGAGTGGTATGGATATGAATATGGATAGAATAGAGCTAAGAATCATAGATGATGGAATGTAGATGAAAGTATAGGTGATAAAATGTAAATGAAATGTAGGAAATGTAGATGAAATGTAGGTAATTAAAATTCATAACTAGTACTAAATTAGTCTTTACAATTCTAGAATATTTTCGAAAAAATTGAAATTTTAAGAGCGATTTTTACTCACTGTACTTGTATTCCCTTTTGACGTTCATGATGATCGACATTGTGTTTATTGTTATGATGACTCTTGTAGACTATATAGAGACTTTATTTCTTCTTTGCATCTGATTTGATTTAGAATAATATTGTTCAGGTTCCTTTTGCAGGTTAAACATTGACATTTTTAGGTCCTGTTTGCGGGCTAAAATTTGACATTTTCAGATTCCGTATGATATGATATTCAGTTGATATAGCTATGGTACCTTCTGATATTTTAAATTTCTAGGTCCCTTCTTGTGTAATTTTCAATAATGTTCAATACTTGAAAATTTCTTCTGTCGTAATGATACAGGTCCCTTTCTGAATAAATTTTTAATAATAATTCAGGTCCCTTCTATATATGTCAAATTATGTACAAGGTTCCTTTGTAATGGTAGTTCATATTCTATCTTCAATTCAACTGCTGAAAACTATTTTCATAGTTTTTTTATTACACACCTTCCCCCAAGCTGATGATTTGACTTGTACTCAAGTCTGCGATGTCTTGGAGGGTATATCTGCAAAAATCTGAAGTAAAGTAAAATGAAAAAAAAAAAGAGAATTCATATTGGCCAAACAAGTTGGTTTTCCGATATGAATTCGAGTTTGTATTATGCCAGTTTCCTTGATTTTCACAACCAAACTCTTTTATTATTTATTATTATTATTATTATTTTATTATTTTATTATTTTTATTCTTCTTCTACTGGAATTATGGAAGGCATATTGCTATGCTTCCCCATTAGTTCTAGATCTGAATCCATCAAATTTTTTCTCAGAAAATCCTCTTTATTTATAGGCTTATTGTAAATTTTAAGCCTATGTCCATAGACGACAAACAAAACAGATGCTTCATCAATTGTTTTTATCTTAACAACTCCATTGTCAAAGATTTCTTCAATCTCATATGGCCCAAGCCAATGAGTCATGAAATTTTCTTTGAAATATTTGAACTTCGAGTCAAATAAGAGTGCCATATCTCCTTTCTGAAACAATTTATTCTTTATGAATCAATCATGCCATTTTATCCTTTTTTCTTGGACAAGAGATGTATATTCAACTGCTTGCTGTTGTATCTCATCCAGTTGGTTTAATTCCATAATTCTCTGTTGTTGTGCCTCAAACAATTCCATCCCCAATTCTCGTGCTAGCTTGTATGTATGTATTTGAAATTCTATGGGTAATAGGACTTCTTTTCCATACACTAACTGATATGGACTGAACCCAGTTTTGTTTTTCCAAGTTATCCTGTATGCCCATAGTGCATCTTTCAGTTTCTCTGACCATTCCTTTCTATTCATATTTAAAGTCTTCATCATAATGTTCTCTAGGACTTTGTTTGTTGATTCCACTTGTCCGATGGCTTGAGGATGATACATAATTGTTTTTCTGTGTTTGATCTTGTATTTCTCCGTAAGATCTCGAACAAGTTTTGATGTGAATTGTGTGCCTTGGTCACTTACTATCTGTGTCGGAACTCCATATCTTACAAATATCTCTTCAAACAGAAAATAAAAAACAATATCTTATGTTACCCATGCTACTGCTTTGGCATTCACCCACTTAGTTACATAATCTGTACATACCAGGATGTGCTTATTTCTATTGGTTGGAGGGTTGATTGGTCCCACGAAATCTAAAGCCCACTGTCGAAATGGTTCAATCAATACTTGTGGCTTTAATGGCATTTCATCTGATGCCACTGGTCTACCAATTATTTGGCAGCTGTCACATCTTTCCACCTATGCCCTGGAGTCTTTGAAGATGGATGGCTAGTAGTATCCAAGTTTCAATACTTTTTATGTTGTTCTCTTATCTGTAAAATGACCACCACATGGTTCATCAAGACAAGCTTTCAAAATTTCAATAATCTTGTCTTCTCTTACACATTTTCTAATCATTAGATCAACACTAGTATAAAATAGATCTCCATTGACCCAGCTATATCTAGCACTTTCTCTAATTATTCTTCTTTTCTGTTTGTTTTTGTAATGAGATGGTAGGATGTCAGATGATAAATAGTTAGCTATATCTGCAAACCATGGAGTTTTGACATTTATAGAAAATAGATGTTCATCTGGAAAATTGTGTGATACTGGATTTGGATCACCATGTGAATGAAGTCTTGACATAAAGTCTGCAACTTTATTATATTTTCCTAGTCTATCTTGTAATGTAATGTTAAATTATTGCATTAATAACAACCATCTAATTATTCTACCATTTGTGATTGATTTATTCATTAAATATTTTATGGCAGAATGATCCGTGTGGATATAAAATTGATAACCTATTATATAATGTCTAAATTTATTAACTGCATGTACTACAATGAACATCTCATTCTCTATAATAGTGTAGTTCAATTCTTCCAGTGTTAAGTTTTTACTGATGAAATATATGGCATAATTGAATTGATTCTCTTTCTATCCAAGTGATGCTCCAATAGTTGTATTAGATACATTAGTTGAAATGTGAAATGGAAAATACCAATTAGGTCCTCGAAGAATGGGTGCAATTGACAAATTTTCTTTTAATTTTTCAAATGCATTTTGACAGTTATTCATCCATTGGAATTCCACATATTTCGCAAGTAACTGGAATAATGGAAAAGCTATTTTACTAAAATTTTCAATAAATCTTCTATAGTAGCCTACATAACCCAAGAAACTTCTAACTTCTTTTTGTGTTGTGGGTGGTGTTAAATTCACAATGACCTGAATTTTTGTTGGGTCCACCTTAATCCCTGAAGAGCAAATACGGTGTCCCAACACTATCCCCTCATTTAACATCATAAAAAAAATTTCATTACTGAGTGATAGATTTGTCTCTATGCATATTTTTAACATTTTTTCAAGATTTTGTAAACAATAATCATATGTTGTACCATACATAGTAAAATCATCCATGTAAACTTTTGCACACTCATGAATCAAATCAACAAAGATTGCAAGAACTTCTCTCTAAAAGGTAGCAGGTGCATTACACAAACCAAAGGGTAATACATTGTATGCATATGTTCCCCATGGGCATGTTAATTTTGTTTTATCTTGATCTTCTAATGCTATATTTATCTGATTATATCCACTAAATCCATCCAGAAATGAAAATAAATTTTTCCAGCTAATGAATCTAACACTTGATCGACAAATGGTAAAGAAAAATGGTCTTTTAATGTAGCTTTGTTGAGTTCTCTATAATCGACACAAATTCTCCATTTCCCATTTTTATTAGGTACTATGACTAAGGGTGAAACCCATTGAATATCTGAAATAGGATAGATAAATATGACTTGTAATAGTAGCTGTAATTCTTCTTTCACTATTTCCTTCATCATGGGGTTCATCTGTCTTTTTGGTTGCCTTACAAGTTTTATTTGATTATCAGTATAAATGTGATGGATGCATGTTTTTGGATGAATTCCTGGCATGTATTTGTAATCCCAGACAAAATAGTTTGAATATTTTTGCAATAATGTTATTAGCTTTTCCTCTTGTGATGATTGTAAGTTGTTACCAATATTCGAATGTCTCTCAGGACTGATTTCAATAATTTTGCTATTTGAATTGGTAATTGAATTTACAGGAAAAATTATTTCAAATGTATTTTGAAATGACTGTATAGTGCAATTTTCCTGAAAGCATTCATTTAAAAGATAACTAGCAGCTTCATATTGAGTTAGTCTAAGATTCTCTGAAAGATTTGGTTCTGAGATGAATAGATGTAATAAGTCCTCATTTTCTGCATCCTCTCTAGAATTATAAACTTGATTAAGAATTAGAACAGATTGAAGTTCTTGTGGTTCCTCTCCATCAAACCATGATAAGAATAAGGAAATTGAGCGAGAGGATATAATGTAACATGCTTTCTTTCATCTCCATGTGCAATAATAATTCTTCTTGACCTGCATCCAACGTAACCATCTGTAGTGGCTAACCATGGTCTGCCTAAAATTAATGGATGCCCTCCCAAATTTGTTTTTGGTTGCAAAATCAAGAAGTTTACAAGATACTCCGATGAATTCAGTGAGACAATGATATCTTCCAGTATACCTTCTGGGACAACTTTAGATCTATCTACAAGTTCTAAAACTGTAGTAGTAGGTCTAATGTTGTTTAGATTCAAATGTTTCATAGTCTCTGTTGTCATAACATTGATAGCTGCTCCCAAGTATATTAAAGTATTTGGCACTGAAAATTTGTTAATCAAAATAGTAACCATAGGAATTCCCGAATCAACATACTTTCCAATGACTGTGTTTGTGGACATGAGACTAGCTAAACTTCCAATTACCTGGATTGTTGGTGGATCCTTCTTTTTTCTTCCAAATTTCTTAATGCATAATTCCTTTATTGTTTTTTCATATATCGGAATGTCTTTAATTGCCTACAACAAAGGAATTTTAACATATGTGTTTTTCAATTCATCTAGAATATTAAATCCATGTAAATATATTGGAATATTCTGTTGTATCAATCTCTCTGGGTATGGTGGAGTCTATGTCATAATAGATTTACCTTTCTGAATTTGTTTTTCTAGTTGAGATTGTTCAATTTATTCTTCAATTATCAGAGGAGAATATTTTTGTAACACCTTCCCAGACCTTAGGTGGACATATTGTATAGGAAGAATTGAATAAGTAGGATAATATGTTGCCTCTTCCACATGATATGCTGGTTTATCCACCTTGTTACTTGGATTAGCTACTGGCTGAGCTGGAAATTGTGTTGGTCTAGGAGGTGGTTGGTTAGTGGGTAGCTGAAGTTGCTGCGGTTGAGTTAGCATTGGTGGGTTTTTAGATGGATATGAAATTTTTTGTTGTTGCTAGAATTGTTGATATTGAGGAAATGGTTGTGGAGGGCATGGTTGTTGATATTGATACTGGTGGGGATACATTTGCTATGGTGGTTGGTTTCCATAACCTTATCCCCTCCATCCTTGTGCAGGTTGGTTTTGATATTGTTGTGGTGGCCAAGCCTGCCATGACATTGGTGTATTCCATGTATTTTGAAGATATTGAAAATTTTGGGGGTTTTGTTGAGGGAATTATTGAGGCATCCTTGGTTTCCAAGGTCTCCTTGGTGCCATATAGTAGAGAGAATCTACTCCTCGCACTTCTTCTCCTTGAAATTCTTTTAATTTGGGACATTTTTCTATTGCATGATTTTCTGTGCATAGTCCACACACTTGTATACATTGCAAAGGACATTCCATGAGTGGATGTCTTTGTCTACACTTTGGACAGAAAATTGCTAAGATTTCATCTTTTTCTTCTTTCTTTTTATTAGCTTTCAAAACATCTACTTGTGTTCCCAAAGTTCTTAAGAGATCTGTCTTAAAATTTTATAGCAGGCTTCCTATCCCTGCTCTTTTTACTGCACTTACTGTAGATTTGGAAGCTTTTGATGAAATATCTCTCTTCCCACTCTTTCCTCTTTCCCTAGAGTATTTTTTTACATAATTCAACAATTTCTTCAAATGGTAAATTTGAAATATCTCCTTTTCCCATTACATTAAGAATGTTTAAATACTCATCTCTAATACCCTTTAGAAAAATAGTGCTGATGGTATCAGAACTAAGAGAATGATGTTTGGATTTCTGTAAATTGTAAAGGAATATTTCCAAATATTCTTCCAAACTTTTGTCTTCTTGCTGTGACATTCTAAAATTGTCTTCTTTCAAGTCTCTAGCATTGCAGTAAGCTTGATACTTTTTAAAGAAAATTTTCTTCATATCTTCCCAAGAAGCAATTGTATGTTCTCCTAATCCCATGAACCATTTCAAGGCTACTTCTTTTAGAGTAGCAAGAAAAAGTCGAAGCTTGTGTGTGTCATCATTATTTCCATAGATTCTACACAAGATGTCAAACTCGAACATGAATGCATCAAGATATTCTGTTGACATTCCATAGAAATTAGGCAATACAAAAGGTGAAATATTTTTCATTTTTATTTCTTCTCCTAGTATTTCTCTTGTACCTAAAATAGGAAAGCCAATAGTAGTTTCCTGGTCATTTTTAACTTCTTACTCAATTTATTATGTTCTTCGATTTTTATTTTCTCTTCTTGCTTCTTCCTCTATTCTTCTAAGTGCTTCTGCTCTTCTGTCTTCTTCTGCCTTTCTTTCCGCCTCAATTCATCTTTCTTCTTCTCACTATCTTCGCCATTCTCTTTGTTGTCTTTCATATTCTAGTCTTTGTTCAGGAGTCATGTTTAGTCTAGTTGATCCTTCTCCTTCTTCCATTTCCTGTTCAAATATTTGTAGTGTTTCAATATGAGGTTGACTTTGTATTTCTTCAACTACTTTGATTTCCTCAAGGACAGGTTGCTCTAGTTGTTCAACAATTGTTTTTCTTATGTATTTTTGTTTCCATACAGAACGAGGTTCTTTAGGTAATTTCTTTTTCTTTACTTCTAAGGATAACAAGATTTGTCTTTAAACTAAAGTTAATCTCTATCCTGATCTCTATTTTTCCTCTAACTCTTCTATAGTAGGGTTTCCAGCAACCAGTGTTGTTAGTGTTGTGGATGAATGAGTTGTTGGGGGGCTTTGTTTCACAAATCTACCATTTTGATCTCTATTTATAGGCATAAGAAAACAATTCTTGAAAGAAAAACTATGTTTTTGTTGTTTTTGATTATTTTATATTTTTTAATCTTTTTTTCTTCCTATTTGACAGTTTCGAAAATATGCTTCCTTAGAAATGACGCCAAAATGTTGGTTCAATTTACTGTTGTAAACTAACAAAAGTATTTATTATCAATCCGGGTTAGTGGAACTTAGAAGAATCACCAAAGTATATGGGTTTCGGTTGTGATCAATTCAAAAGATGGTTTATTGATGATTAGGGAAATTCATATTACAAATATAAATCTAACTTAGACAATTTCTCAATTCAAATTTGTAATTAGAAGCAGAATAATCTCCTAACTTAAGAGATTTGTTTGTCCTTCTCTTAACAATATTACCATGTGAATTAGAAATAAAAAAATACTTAACTAAACAATAGATTAAGATATGTGAATTAACAATTGAAGAGGTTCTTCACTGAAGAGGTCTTGATTTTCCTTCATCATATATTCATTTATCAGTAATGCTACTGTTAAAAACAAGAATTCAGAAAAAGGAGGAAAGAGGAATCTTAGTTTTTAGTCTCTTGATTAGATAGAAGAATTATTTAACTTTAAATACTTGGTTGACTCTTCATATGCAGAATAGAAACAAGATTAAGATCCATCAACAATCATGTAAAAGCATGTAAAGACATGTAAAGATGAATTATAACTGAAGATATTGATTAAATAGAAAGAATGTTTAACTTAAACATTTGTTCATCCTTTCATATTCAAGTTAAGAATCATCATTAGATTCATCAATACTCAGAAATAATCAGCATAAACCAATTAAACATAAGCAAGCTAATTCAGAAATTGCAGCTACAAAATAAACTAAGAAGTGCACTTAGCTCGATGTGGGGGTCTTCCACCCTTGCCTTGCACATTGAAGGTGAATTCAGCTACTTAAGACTTCAATCAATCAACCAGCATATAACAACAACAAATATGATAGAACAGATCTTCAATTGTGTCTCCAAGCCTCACAAAATAATAATAATAAGTCATACAAGTTCTACATATCAAAGGCTTCAAAGTTTGAGACTTGAATAGATAAAGTATCTAAAAAACTCATCTAAAATAGCTCAACTAGCCATAATTATCCTTATCCTATCATATCAAGTCGAATTCATCCATCAGATCCATAAAATCTAGAAAATCCCACAAAATAAGAGTTTTGACCTAGTTTCTAGGGATGCTCCATAAAGACTGGTCTTGTTTGACCACCTTTGACAGGGCCTATTAAAGCTCGATTTGACTATACAAAGAGGTGTACTCTTATTATTAGTTCCCTAGCCTTCTAAAAATATATCCAACTCAAGCCCAAGTGTCCTACACATATGAAAACCATAATTCCATTACGGGAATTTCTGATGCTATCCAAAAATGCACTTAAATTTCAATTTTTACAAAAACATCTAATAATTGAAAAACCTAACCTAAATACCTGTATATGCATCTTTGGGTCAATATTAAGTGGATATGATGGTGAATATATGTATAATATGGCAAAATAAGGTGTATTTCATAAACAAAAAGAGATAAAAAACGAGGGCCAACACCTGCCACTGTTAATCAAATTACATACCTTAATATGTATCATATATGAATGAAAATCATGACTTCCATAATTATATTGAATCATTACTATACAAGGTATATTAGTCTTTAATTTCTAAATTAGAAATGTGTCAATTTCAAAATGAGAGGAAGAATGGAATCTTGAAGGCTTTATTGAATTCACCCATATATAAAAAACCATTTTCATGATCTAAAATCTTCTATTCAAATCCACCAAGGAAACATTCACCTAGTAGCCAGCCTCCAAATAAGGATTAATAGTTTTTTAAAAACTGAAATGCCAAAAACTAAGAATATACTCCCAAACCATTCATGATTTTCTAAATATTCATGTTTGTCATATAATTGAGGCCTTCCTGCAAAATATTCATGTCGTGGATTTTGGAAATCCATCTCCATTTGCTCAGAAGATGAACCCAAAATTCACATCCTAGAAATTAGTACGAAATTTTATTTTTGATCAAATCTGGAAATCATGTGTATCTGTTAATTATTAATGTTGAAGAGACCTAATTCCTTGACAAATTATTGCAGTAAACAAATGTTGGGATTTTTCTATCTAATTTGATCATTACTTGTTGGTAAAAACGCCAATTGTCTCTATGTTCGAAAAAATACAATGTCCAAAATTCGATTAATAGTGTTAAAAAAACATCCATGTAGGCCTTTGAAGATACTTAGGCCTCCCAAGAAAGTATACATCATTATAATATTTGTTTCCACTTTATTGTATGCCAATAATTTCCAATAAGATGACTACTCACAGACTATTAAGTTCTTTCGACCAAAATTTTGATTGAAATTTTTAGGAGAAATTCGAGGAATTTTTCCACTCATTATTTGAGGAGGAACAATTATTACATGCCTTGTCCATTTTTCTAAGGCTCGTTCTGAACTATATTAATATTATTGACCTTTAGAAATGGTTTTGTGCAGGTTTCCATCTTTGTATACCAAGCAACATTAGGGTTTTCATTTTTACAAATATGAGGAATTTTGTAGGTTTCTTTACTTTTCACAAAATTGATGTCATTTATGGTTTTTTTACCTATATAAATATGATCCAGTTCTTGGGGGGAGACCCCCAAGATCTAAAATATTGAAATGGATCTCTTGTTGCAATTTTTCTCATAAATTATTCTATAAGTGATGAAATCAAATTTCGTCAAAGACCCAATTGAGGTAATGAAGAGATATTTCCCTTGATATAAGACATTTGAAATTTGATGAGATATGGAATGAAAAAATGATTCCCCAAACTAATAGGATGCGTGGCGATGCAATGTTCTAGACATGTGTAACTTCAATTCCTCATATCTCTCAAACCGGGAAACGAAATCAAATTCCGTAAAAAAAAAATTTGAGAGAATAAAAAATAATTTCAAATGAGATATTTCTAATTATCTAATATGATCTATGGAGACCATGGAACTTCCATGAATTTTAATATATATTATTGCAAAAAATTGAAAATGAAATATTTTTCAAACCCTCATTCCGATAGAGCCATAACTTGAACCTGGATTTATGCAGCAATACAATAAAATACAAAAATAAACATAAATGCAGAGATGTAGCAAAAATAAAACTTTATTTCATTAATATCAAACGACTGAAATATGCTTACATACAGAATGGAAATAAAGTAGCTAGGGCAATGGTAGCTTATCTCTAAGAAGGTATGTGCGGCCTACATGCCTCTAAACTGTGTTACAATGAAGCTCAAGGGCATTTTTATTATTTAACAATAAGAAGAAACCATAAAATACCAAAACCCTCACATTAGGAAATGTAACACCAAGATTTTATGGGCCCCGTTGGGGTTAGTTGGGCAACCAAATTCCCAAGGTCATAACATTATCATATTATCTCCATTTGGCACGTATGATACCTTGTTGGAAATATCTATCCTAGTAATATTCCATTTAGGGGGCACAGTCTGCTAAGAAGTTCGGACTAGGAAAATTAACTAAACATAAACACAAAAACTGTGAACCGACTATGTAGGAATAGCTATAGCTACCAATATCCACCTGGATCATTTTGTTATGAAACCAACTCCAAAAGTAGCAAAAAAGAGATATCAATGCCTTATAAATCAACCACTTCGAGGGGGCAACCTCATTTACATTACATAGATGAAAAATTCTTGGATGATACAAATGACAAAAGCTCCTTTCTATATATAGGAGTCCATGGGGTCACAAAAAAATCCTAGCCAACCTAACACTAATAATGTATGGGAAAAATAATGAAAATATGGGGGTTACAAGGGTACAACAATAAACATAAGGGGGCTACACTAACAAAAATAAGGGACTACACTAGAAATATAGGGACCTAACATGCCCCTCTCGTTCAAAAAAGTGTTGTCCTCAATTCTTCAGTAGCTTTGAATGCTTCTGTATAAAATTATCATCCTCCCATGTAGAATATTTAGTGTGTAAGTTATTCTACTTGATGAGATACTCTGAAATTGATCGATTTCATAGCTATTGAGTTCTTGTTACCGTGACTGATTCAGGTTCCAATATGATTTTTCCTTCCTCATCAAGTTCTGGCAATATTGTTTGAACATGAATTTTGTCACCTATAACCTTCTTTAAGCATGAAAAATGGAAAAACCGATACACTCGAGAAGAAGCAAGAAGCTCCAATTTGTATGCCATAGTAACAATATTTTGCAAAACCTTATAAGGACCATGTACTTTAGCGATAATTTATTATCCTTCTTATTTTTCTTGAGGGGCATTTGTTTGTATGGTTTTAGTCGTAAAAATACCCGACCTCCTACATTAAAACTTCTCGTGTTGTGATGTTGATCTTCCTGTTGTTTCATTTGATTTTGTGCCAAATTTAGGTTATTATTTAAGAGTTGGAGAACTTGTTGATAATGCTCGATGTGATCTTCCACTACTTTAACCTTAGAAGTTTCTCTTAAATATGATGTGATGGATGGTGGATGATATCCATAAAGTGCTATAAATGGGGTCATTTGTGTTGCAATATGGAAGGAAGTGTTATACCACCATTTGGCCAGAGGTAACCACTTGACCCATTGTGTTTATTTATCAGATACAAAACAACGAATATATCCTTCCAAACATTTATTCACTATCTTAGTTTTCCCATCAGATTGAGGATGATAAGATGAGCTATGAGCTAGTTGAGAACCCAAACAAGAAAATAATTCCATTCAAAAATTTCCAATAAAAATGGCAACTCTGTTGCTTACAATAATATTTGGGTTTCCATGTAGCTTTTGTATTATTTCCATAAATGCAGTATAAATTGTACTTGATTTAAATGGATGAGATAATGCACAAAAGTGTACATACTTTGGAAGTCTATCAACTACCACCATGATGACACTATTTCTTTCAGACTTAGGTAAACCTGTGATAAAATCCATTGAAATCTCCTCCCAATGTTGACTTGGAATGGATAAATGTTGTAGAAGACCCGGGGTCTTAATTGTCTCAACTTTATTTTGCTGGCAAACCAAACATTCTGCCACAAAATTTTGAATATCACATTTAAGTTCATCCTAAAAAAAACCTTTCTTCACCATGTGGTAAGTTTTTAAAAATAATGAGTTTCCTCCGAAGGGAGAAGTGTGCAATTCCAAAAGAATATTTTGTTTTAGTTCGGAATTCTTACAAATATCTAAGAAATATTTGTACCATAAGGAATCATTTTTCTAACTAAATGTATCATATTTACTAGGATCTTGTTGCAAATTTTGAATGCGTGTCCACACTTTTTCGTCCTTCTTCCATTCATCCCTTGCTTCAGTTACCCAATATGGATGGATAATAGAAATGTCACAAAGCAATGCCTCCACGTCTTCACCCTTTCTTGAGATTGCATCTACAAAAACATTTAGCTTCCCTATTTTGTAGATGATTTCAAAGTCATAACCCAACATATTTGTGACCCATTTTTGTTGCTCTTCTGAAGATATTATTTTTTCCAAAAACTATTTATGACTATCATGATCATTTTTTACCTTGAAGTGTCTTCCCATTAGGTAAGGTCGCCATTTATTTAGTGCATGTAGTATTGCCAAAATTTCCTTCTCATAAATATATTTATGTAAATACTTTCCTTTGATTGGATGACTTTCAAAAGAAACGGGTCTTCCTTCTTTCATGAAAACAACACCAATTACATTTTCTGAGGCATCACATTCCACAATAAAGGTTTCTGTGAAGTCTGGAATAGCTAAAACCAGTGCTAGGCACATTTCCTCTTTAATATTTTCAAAGGCCTTAGTTCCTTCACAAGTCCATGAAAAAGCATCTTTCTTCAATAATGTTGTTAGAGGTGCTGATATTCTCCCATAATTCTTAACAAACTTGTGATAATACCATGTTAAACTGAGAAATCCTCACAACTGCATTATGGTTGTGGGGACATTCCATTCCTTAATGGCTTTAATTTTTTTAGGGTCTACCTTAACACCCTCATGAGATACAATATGACCCAGATATTCCACCTCTTGTACTCCAAAGAAAAATTTGGAGGTTTTTGCATATAATTGTTTCTCCTCCAATAGTTTGAGCAACCTTTCAACATGTTGAACATGATCCTTCCAAGACCTATTGTAGATTAGTATATCATCAAAAAACACTAACAAAAATTTTCTAAGGAAGAGTTTGAAAATGGGATCCATCAACCCTTGAAATGTAGAAGGTGAATTGGTAAGGCAAAAAGGCATGACCAAAAATTCAAAATGACCCTCATGAGTTAGAAATGATGTTTTCAGAACATATTCAGTCTTCATTATAATTTGATGATATCCTGAACGAAGATCCAAATTCATAAAATAAATTCTCCATGTAATTCATCCAATAATTCATTAATCAAAGGAATGGGAAATTTATCTTTAATAGTGAGATTATTCATCTCACTATAATTTGGACACATGTGCCATTATCCATCCTTCTTGTGCACCAATATTATTGGAGAAGAGAAAGCACTTTGACTCAGTTGAATTATGCCAACCTCTAACATTTTTGTAATCACATGTTCAATTTAGCTCTTTTGGACATAAGGATATCTGTAAGGCCATTTGTTTGGAGGAAAAATTCCTGGAATCAAATGAATAACATGATCATGATCACGAATAGGTGGGAGTCCTTTGGGAGTTTCAAATACCTTGGAATGGTTGTCCAACACTTTTTGGATATCTGGAGAAATAGATGATTTTGATGTTGGAACTTCTAATGAGCATAATTGTGCAATTATGCCTCGTTCTTTCTTCAGAAGATTTGTCATGACATTAGAGATTATTATCTTTCCCGACTTCCCTGTGATACCCCATAATTCAACTTCCTTTTCTTCTGAAAAAAATCAAGAAAAGTTCTTGAAAATTAAAAGCTACCATCCCCAAACATTGTAACCATTGTACTCCTAGTACAACATCAACACCTCCCATTGGAATGGAAAGCATTGGAATATTCAATACATATTCCCCCATGGTTAGCTTGATATTATGGAATTTTCCAGAGCAATTTATAGTTCCTCCATTTGCAACCATCACTTGACATTCTGGTGTTGGGTATAGGAAGCAATTTAATTCCTTGGCTACCTTACAATGAACAAAATTATGTGTACTAACTGAGTAAATCAACAATATTACTTTTTTCTTCTTGATATGTCCTTCTATATTGAGAGTTTAAGGAGTGGAAATTCCTTCCAATGCATTATAGGATATGGCCAGACTCATTTCCTCTTTCTCTAAGGTTGGTTATTGGAGTATATCCTCTTCTTTTGAGGTTTCTTGTTCTTTTTCTTCCTCCTCTTCCCAATCTATGTAAAATAATTTCTTCTTAGCACACTTATGACCTTTAGTGTATTTTCTATCACAACTCTAGCAAATCCCTTTTTCTCTTTTTTCTTCCAATTGTTGTCATGTCAACCTTGTAGGTTGTGTAAGTTTAGGAGTAGCAACACTTCCATATTTATAGATGTGAGTGGTAGGCTTCCTTGTCGCCATAATTTTACATTCAATTTTTCTTGCAAACCTAAATGCCTTCTCCAATGAATCAGGTTCCCAAAGGCAAACCTCATGTTGGATGTTATCCTTTGAAGTCTCTATGAAGACATCAATCTTGTGTTCCTTTGGAATATAAACTACCCTTATATTCAATTTTTGGAAGTCCTCAATGTGCTCCACCACTGAACCCTTTTGTTTGAGATTTATCAATTGGTTAAAGAAGGTGTTTCTCTTTGTATCCTAATAATGTGCTATCATTTCCTCCATAAAAATTGACCAAGTGACAATTTTTTTATTGGAGCAAAGCCATCGATACCATACAAATGTATTTTTTTCTAAATATAATGTTGCAAGGCATACCTTTTATGTGTTTTTCATATTATTGAGATCAAAATATTGCTCCATCTGTAGTATCCATGTTACAAGATCCTTGTCATCAAACTTCCTCATATCGATCTTTAGAATATGGTGGGTTGTTAATCCGACATTAGAGTTTATGAAATCATTATTCACATTTATTCTATTCTCATAATGATTTTCATCTACTATATTTTCTCCATTAGGAATCATTTCTTTTATCAACTTTGTCAAACCTTCCTTCAAACCTTCCATGTCTGCTTTTATATCATTCTTCATGTCTTCCATTTTTTCTTCCATGTCATTATTCAAACCATCCATATTATATTCCATGCATTTATTCAAACCATCCATATTAGCTTCCATGCCTTTCTTCAAAACTTCTGTTTCATTTTTTGTTGCTCTTTGCGAGAGCGAAATTTTGTGCACTTGCTCTTGCAATTTTGGTATATCATGTTGCACTTCTTCCTCTTCGTGGGTCATAGTACAGTATTCTTAGGGATTAATGGGTGTTGAATTCTTTTTAGGGGGCATTTTAGAACACAATACTGATATCTATGCTTAAATATGCCCTTGAAATCACTTCAAACTATTTTTTAAAACAAGACTTATGCAATTTGAAAAAACAAATATACACCTTTCTATTTCTTTTGAGGAGCTCGATATTGAAACTAAATTATCTCTTTGGTTTCGAATCTTCGATATCTAAAATTTGGTCTTGTAGTAGCCCTCTTAATATTCTTTCGATTGCAACAGGTCTAACCTGAATTGGATTATTCAAGACAAAGGTAAGCCCAATCTCCCACAATGACCTAATTATGGACTAGTTCAATAGAGAAAAGTTATACGACATGCCACATGTCACTGTTTCAACCTTCGGCTCTGAAATTGATACAAAAGAAACAAAAATAAGTTTAAATTTGGGAATGTTTTACATAATTCCAATCCAATGCTCAGAGATAGAGTTATGACAATTTTCCCAAGTTCACCTCTTTTAGATGAAATTTAGGAGCCCGGAAAAACTCTATCTTCAACCGATCATATCTCAGACAATATTGTGAACCAAGATCTAAAATTTTTACATGAATTTAATCAGAATTTCTTCGAAATGGGTTTTTTTTTAACATCTTAACCCTCATATAAAAAATTGTATAGCTAAAATTCTACGATGGATTGTTTGAAGCAGCGAAACCCTAGAATCCAAAGCTCTGATAGCCAATATTATGAAACCAACTCCAAAAGTAGAAGAAAAGAGATATCAACACCTTAGAAATGAACCACTTCGAGGGAGAAACCTCCTTTACATTACATAAATGAACAATTCTTGGATGACACAAATGAGAAAACCTCCTTTCTATATATAGGAGTCCATGGGGTCACAATATAATCCTAGCCAACCTAACACTATTTATGTAAGGGAACAATAATAACAATATGGGGGTTACAAGGGTACAAAAATAACAATAAGGGGTATACACTAACAAAAATAAGGGAATATACTAGTAATATAGGGACCTAACATATTCATCCCCCCTTAATAAGAAATGGTCCCCATTTCATGCAGAGCCTCCATGAGGTGGGGAAATTTATGTTGAACATGGTCCCTAGTGAACCAATTTCCCTAGTGAAGGAGTTGGCCTAATTTGAAAACTTGGTATAGTTGGATCCTCTACTGGCATGTGTTATTTATCTACATGTTTATGATCCAATTAGTCTTGGATTGATCCATGTAGTTTGGGTTTAACTCTGTTGGTGTGAGTTGTTCTGCCATGTAGGATGCGTCTAGTAGAGGTGGGAAGTAGGGCCGAAGGCATTCCACATTGAACATTTGATGCAGACCAAGGAATGGTGGAATATTGAGCTAAAAGGCATTATCCCCTACAACCTTGGTGATGGTGTATGGCCCATATCGAAGCGGGTGAAGATTTTGGTGGGGTCCAATGAAACGCTCCTTTTGCAAATGTAATCAAACTGTGTCACTGATCTGAAAGGAGTGTATTAGTTTGTTGTGCTAAGTGTCCTTTCAGTATTAAAAATATTTACAATTTGTCTCCATATATTTTCTTAAGGAATGAATGTTTTAACCATGAAACATAGATGAATTTGTGAGTTTTAAGCATGAAAATAAGCCTAAATAACATTGTACAACATTGTATAACAGAGAAAAAACATCACACATAAGTTTTACACAATAGGCATGATGAAGAAATTCACCCCTCTTGGGCTACATTTTCTAGTCCAATTCCTAATGGCAGCTCAAAATTGAAAATACATTTTCTTACAATCCTATAATAGTTGTTTTCTCTACATCAGTGGCTCTAGAATGCTCAAATTAGTCTAGGAAGACTCTTGTTTCACCCAAATTGGTCAAAAAATGACCTCCCAAAGTGTTTTTCCCAATATTAGCTAGAAAAAATCCACTAAAAGTGGAGAACTCTACATAATTGGAGTTAATTTTTGTAAAAACCCCAAATTTAGGGTGCCTCGATAGATTCTGCCAAAAATGAGCGTTTGAATTAAATGCATGTGGTTAGGGCAGGGTGGTCACATGCTGACCCCCCACCTTAACCTTTGTAGTTTAAATGTTTTTTAAAACTTTGCATTGGAGTGGAACTCGAAGTCACACAGTTCCGTGACTGTGGCATTTAATGTGACCAAACTATTTTTTTTTTCTGCCATGTGACAGGTCAATCCGGAGGTTACGATTGGATAAACCTTGGGCCGAAAACCATTGCATAAGTTTCTACCGCCTCACATGTGAACGCAATATTAACGTCGGAGGTTACGGTTTAGACAACTGTCTCGTTGTATTTTTATGTCACAATGTGACATGTGATTGCAAACATCCCCACCGGAGTTAAGGTTTTGGTTAGTCGGATGCTTGTAGTTTTATCTTGCGGTTTTAATGGCATGTGACCATAACCTTGGGGCCGCCAACGGGTTGGGACCGCTCGCGGTCCCCCACTCAACTTTAAAACATATACAACATAAATTAAAATGACATACTTATAAAGCAAGGATCACGTGATAGGAGAGACAGTAGAAGTCTTGGCATGCAGGCCAACGGTCGCGGGGTCGACCACCCCTGACTCCACCAAAATTTTTATAAAACATCCTGGGGACACGTGGTAGCCTCCGGGCTTGCCATGTGTCACCCATCCAATGGTACCACTTAAAACATGTACATCTCTATCCAATGATCCAGAAACAAACTTCGTAAAACCAAATCAATGGCCCAGAATCAGCCACATGGCAAGATCTGATTGATTATGAGAAAAAGGAATATTCCTAGTATATGCCACCTGCTGACTGTACTTGCATGTTGACTAGGCATCTCAGTCACCCTATCACAAAATTTAGTTTTTTGGGAAAACAAACAGAACATGATATCTTCCTCATATGACATTGGTTTTTCGAATTGTTCACGGCACCGGAATCGTAACGAAGAGACCTTTCTGGTCGCTTAGGTTTGGTATAGTTTCGAGCACTTTCAATTTTGAGAAAAATACATGATCTCCTTATCACACCTCCCCATTGGGAATCTTTTGAACCCCAAAAGACTTTAATTACCTGTTCAAAATATGAGGGTACAACTCCCTCACCTTTTCAACTTCCATCCACCTTGCCTTACATGGTTTGATGCCCTTGAGCCCCATTCGAAGATAATAAACACTTCCCCTCTTAGAAGTGCGTGTCCTCTTGTCAAGGATGGTATCCTCCTTGTTAGTATGAATCTTTCGTCGTAAAAGACCACTTTAGGTACACATAACAAATAGCCCTAACATCGATTATGCCTGCCAAATATCTTTAAATCTGCAATTAGGTGATCCAAATAATGTTGCACAAATCTAGATCTAAGCATAAAAGACATTAAGGAGATAAAGTAAAATGTGGCTCCATGCATCCAATAGACAAGACAAGAACAATGTATCTGAAAGAATTTTTATATTATATTAAAAAGGGGGCATCTGAGAGGAAAACAAGAAAGGTGTTTTCTGGTTCTCCTCAATGGGATGGGTTCTTTAAAGTCCTCAGCATTTCAGATCTAAAATTCCTCTCTCTTGTTGTTGTAGAAAACCCAGACAAACATAGAACTCAATGGGAGCTCACAAGGCAAAAATGGAGAATGTGACCTAGTAAAGATCCAGAGTGATCTAATGCAATGGAGGTGACTAATGAATGGGGAAAACCCTTCTATTTATAACAAAATATTAGGGTTATCTAGAACTTGGTGCAGAATAAAATATTATTAATCAAATTCTAGAACAACCTTTTAGGAATATTTTATTATATTTGTTGGAGGGAAAAGGTCTTTTGACTTGGGTCAATTCATTTATTTATAAAAAATAAATAAATAAATGATTTATTTATTATTTTAGGGAGATGGTGGGAATATAATTAAATAAATAATGATTTATTTAATTATTAAAAAATGATTTAGTCAAATTTAGCTAGGAATATTATTTAAATAATGATTTAAATAACTTATTCCTAGGAAATAATCAAATAAATAATGATTTATTTAATTAATTTCCTTGTTTTGGGTTAAATATGACCGGGAAATATAAACAAATGTTATTTCACATGGTGAAAGCAATTTTTCTTAGGGTAAAATTGGTCTTACATGGTGTACTTGGGTTCATCTAATGATAATAAGTTAGATGACCAAAAAAATGGTGTAACAGATTACCCCCAACGTACGAGTGTTAGAAGAAAATCGTATGACCGAAGTACGTTGTAAGAACTCAATCACTAGACATCAAGAGAGAAGTGAGAGAGAGAAATGTAAGGTAGTCTAATGTGCTAAAGGACTAGACCCTGAGGAGACGAGACTTACAGGTCCAACAAGTCTCTAGTTTATGAAGTGGTACCTGTGCAAAAGGCGACGGGGGAGGCATACCTATGCCCGCCGAGATAAAGTACAAATAATAGGAAGTCCAGTAAACAAGGAACCGAACTATGAAGAATATGCTGGCGTAAATAGGAGCCAGAAAAATAGAATGATGAATCCTACATACATGTGATGCCTAGAATAAGCGTCAGGATTTATACAATAATATTTTAGTACATGAGATACGAATACACCCAAATGCCCCCTACACACGGGGAAGGGCTCGCAAAATCTGACTGATATATGCAAATCGAAGAGGTGATGCAAGAGGCTGAGGCCAATATCATCAAATGGGAAGAGCTGCATCAAGGGCTGTAATGAAGAAGTCAACCGGGCATGTGGGGGGCTACCTACAGGGCCACCCCCTCATGAGGGTTGAGACATCTCACACACACCCAGGAATCACCAATAGCTGTTGCTACATCACTGGACCATTAAGTGTATAGATCACGATCATGTTGAAAAGAGCTCGAACCAAGGTACACTGCCCCCTAGACCTGGCTTCTGGAGTAAATGAGCTGATGTCGACAGAAGTAGGTCCACCATAGGTGAGGCAATAAGGTAACCTCAACTAAGGCACGAGAGAAAATAGTATAGCGACTAACAGACGGACAGTAATGATGATAATGAAATGGGAGAAGATCCAAAGGGGACCACAAAAGACATGAGTACAAAATGGTATCTCATGACGGAAATTGACACGAACAGGAATGAGTATAGAGGCAAAGTGGTTCCCCCAATGAAATGTGTTGTAAGTGAGAAAATCCGATTTTGAGGAGAGATGAGGTAAGGCTTCATGGACAATAGGTGTCCTGGTGAAGTAGCGAAATGAAAAAAAAACAGATGCTGGCTATCTAAAAGAAAATAAAACATGCATTTCGAATGGGAAATGCTAAGGGTAATATCTCTTAAGATAGAGTGCATTGCGAGGATTAGGAAGGATGTGGCCTTCAAAGTCCTCTAAAAGATATGCCCCCTTACCAAGGTCTTTACTGATAATGTAAGGACCTACCCATAATGAGTCGAACTTCCCATGACCGAGGGTATCGTGGGCCTGGTCATATACTAGAACAAGGTCACCTTCATGAAAGGTACGAGGGTGGAATTTTCCGTCATATTGAGCTTTGGTGCACTTTTTGGTCGCTTCAAGAGTTTGCAATGCAACACGATGGTCTTCAGAGGCACGCTCGAGCATGATAAGTCGTTGTTCTAGAGGTTGGGTATCAGGGAGAAGTTCGACGGCCAAGTGAAGGGAAGGGATTTCACACTTGATTGGTAAGACTGCCTCCTCACCAAAGACAAGGTGGAAAGGAGTGAAACCGATGGCAGTTTTAACAAAAGTACGATAAGCCCACAAAGCAAGGAAGAGCATGAGATGCCAATTGGTTTTGTGCTTATTCACCATTCATGGAAGCATGGTATTAAGAATTTTTTTGACCGCTTCAACTTGGCCATTACCTTGGGGTTAATAGGAAGATGAATATTGGTGCTCAAAACCCAATATGGAGGATAGCTCATGCCAAATCTCATCTTCAAAATGTCGGCCATGGGAAGAGACTAATTGTTTTGGAACTCCGAAGCGAGCAATGACGTGGTTAAAGAAAAAAAGGGTTGCAGTAGCTGCCGTATTGTGGAATGTTAGCATAGCTTCGGCCCATTTAGTGAAATATTCAACTGCCATGATGATATATTTGTGGTTACTAGTGGATGGAGGTCGACATTCCATAAATTCAATGGCCCATTTACAAAAAGGACCAGTTGTGACAACAGGATGGAGGGGAGTGGGAGGAGCTCGCGCCTTGAGGGCGAAATGTTGGCAATTGGGACAGTGTTTGACTGCTTCAATGCAATCACTGAAGAGAGAACGCCAAAAATACCCAGCATGCATGATTTTTTGGGCGGTGGCAAGGTCGAAGAGGTGGCCACTACAAACGCCACTATGACAAGCATTGAGGACTTGCTCAGCTTCAGCGTGCACGAGGCAACGACGAAGGAAAGTATCTACACCACGACGATAAAGGTCACTGCCGATTAGAAGGTAGCGAGAGGCATGGTGTCGGATACATCGTCGAGCATCACGATCAAGATGAAGGGTGAAATTTTGGGTTCGCAAGTAAGTAAGGATGTCACCGTACCAAGGATCGTCGGTGGTGATGGAAAATAGATCTTCATTGGGAAGAGCATCATTAATTGGAGTATCTTGCGTCCTGGTAGGCAAATCAGAAATGAGTTCAGCGAGGACTAAACCTTTCTTACTTTTTGGGGTGAAAAATTCAAGGTCGAATTCTTGGAGGATAATGACCCAATGAGCATACTTCCCACTGAGGATGCATCGACTCAATAGGAAAGCCATGGGGTTGGAATCAGTTAAAACCTTGGTGGAACACATGAGGATATAATGACGCAGTTTTTGGACCGAGAACATGACAGCTAGTGCTAATTTTTCTTCATGCGAGTAGGACACAGGTGGACCGAAAAGGTTCTTACTGACATAATAGATCACATGTTTGATACCATTATCATCCTCCTGGATAAGGACACCAACAACCGAATATGTGGAAGTGGAGATGTATAGGATGAAATCTCATTCAAAGTCAGGAGGACGGATCAAGGGAGTGGATGTGAGAGCATGCTTGAGGGCATCAAAAGACTCTTGAGCGTAGGTAGCCCAGAAAAATGGGGTGTGAGATCGAAGAAGTCTAAGGAAGCCATGTGCGGTAGTGGCATAGTCAGGAATGAATTGGTGAAGAAAATTAGCTTTACCTTGGAGACTTTGTAGCTGGCGTAAGGTAAACGACATAGGAATTTCAAGAATGGCTTGAACCTTAAAAGGGTCAAGAGTTATCCCGTATTTAGACACTATGAATCTGACGAGACGACCGACGGGAACACAGAAGACACATTTCAATGGGTTAAGGCAAATGTTATACTTGCGACATCGGATAAAAATGGTACGCAGATCATGAAGGTGTTGTGCCCAATGTTTATAATGTGTAGTAAGGTCATCTAAATAGGCAAGGATAATATGAGCTAATTCATGGAAACAATAAGACATGGCTCGTTGAAAAGTGGCACTGGCGTTTTTAAGGCCAAATGGCATGACTCGGTATGCGAAAGTGCCCCACGGACTAATGAACACGGTTTTAAGTTGATCAGCACGACGGATAACAATTTGGTTGTATCCGGAGAAGCCATCCATAAAGGATAGAATCTCATGCCCCGCACACTCATCAATGATTTGGTCAATAAATGGTGTGGGGAAGTTGTCTTTAGGACAATATTTGTTCAGATCACGAAAGTCGGTGCAAACACGAATCGTGCCTTGTTTTTTGAGGATGGGAACTGGGTTGGACACCCAAGTGGTGTATTCGATGGGGCAAATGAAACTAGCCTATCGGAGCTTATCGATTTCAGCTTTGATGGCTTCATGTCTAGAGGGATGAATGGGTCTCAACTTTTGATGGACTGGAATGGCATCAGGCCATGTGTCAATGTGGTGTTCGACAATGGCAGGATTGAGTCCAATCATTTCTGAGTAGGACCAGGCGAAAATATCACAGAATTCTTTGAAGAGTGTGGTGTAGGCTTCAATTTCTTCCAGAGTGCATTGGGTGCCCATGGTGATATGTTCTTCGATACCTGGTTTGACAGAAATGTCTATTTTGATGGTAGGAGATATATTAGCCATATTGCCTTCTTCGAAAGCGTCGGGTTCAGGGATGGGGTTTTTGAACCAATCAACTTTATCGAGAATGAAGTCTTTAGATTTGAGAGCATATTGGTCATGGGATTGGTGTGGGTGGAAGTATGCATGGTGGTGCATATTGTCCCATGGAAAATCAGGTGCGGTCATGGCTTCCATGATGTCTTCATTGGACTGAAAGATGGGAAGAGTGGATGGAATAGGAGGATCTGAGGAGGTAGAAATATGAGACACCTGATTTTGAGGGGAAAGGCTCACATGCACGTCGTCAGGAGGGGTGACAGCAGAGCAAACAGATGAGTGGGTAGGCAAAACATCGGGGGAAGGTACTAAGGGGTCAGTTGCCGGGAAACGCAGTGATGAGGAAAGGTAGGAAATAGTGGTTGAAGATTCGGTGATTTCAGTATCAGGATGAGAAATGGTAATCAGGGTAGATTGGTTGCCTGGTGTTAGTGAAGAAGGATTACGGGCAAGTGAGGCTCCGAATTGGTGGTATGCGGCTAAAGAGGCATGATATTCGTCAAGGCAGGGGAAAAGATGGGTATAATGTCCATGGAAATCGCACAAAGAACAGGGGTGATTGGTGCGCAAGTGTTTAAGTTTCAAAAGGGAATGAGGTATGGTGACATAGACCTCAGGAATATCAGATTCCGGAAACATTTCATTGACCATGGTTTTGAGATGTGGTAATTCAAGATAGGTATGGGTAGTGTAGCCGACAAGATCACACAAGGCACACTGGATGGGATTCTTTGAAGGTTAAGGAGGGGTAGAGGTTGTCGGGGAAACCTTGTCCTTTCATGCCCCCCTGTGAGCTTTGCTATTGTTACCCGACATGGTCGCAAAAAGAGGTGGTTCCTGATGAGGGGACTGAGGTACTGGTGCAGCGGGAGGCGCCATGGGTATTGGTTGAACTGGGGTCAAAGAAAGATAAGGTTTGGGTTGACCGGGCAGGGTAGTGGTTGGGGGGTCTAGGTACCAGATGGGTATACCCAAGGTCAAGTTGGGGAGGGATAGGGTCGCCAAGATAGGGATGGAATGAGCTCCAGGAGGAGGAGAAAGGAAAGTAATCTGACCAGCAGGGAAATGGGTAGGAGAAATGGGGCCAAGGGGGTTGTTCTCGGGTGGGATCGACCCAGGAGGGTAGAGAGGTGCATGAGGAATATGCGGGGAAGGAGATTCTGAAGGAAGAAGGTTCACTAGTGGGGGAGAAGGGCTAGGAGCTGGTGGGGTATTGAAAACAATCAATTGGTCATCAGCAGGATCTACATCGCCCACGACAGATAGTAGAGCCTTATTTTGGGAAGGACATGACTGGAGGAGTTCCAATGTTGAAATGGTAGCGGGAGGTTGTGCCAGATCATCTACTATGCTATATGAATGGGCAGTCGAACCAGAGGCAGCATTTCGGCATAATGGGCCCTTAGGAATCTTAGTGTGAACCTCAGCTTGGGGTGGAGGGATGTGCAAGGGAACATTGGGTGTCGACAGAGGCTATGTAGGACCTGAAGATGGGGACTCGGTGACAGATGGAATGGGAGGCGTGGAGTACTGATGAGACCGAGGTTGAAGGATAAGGTCGACGGTGAGAGGTTGGTTAGAGGCCATCATGAGAATCTGGTAATCAGAGGAACTAGAAGGGGAAGGTTGAGTGGTTAACGGGGCATGAGGTGGTTGAGCAGCCATGAATCCTTGTTGAGGGAAAGGATCGATAAACACAGTGGGTTGAGAAGTAGCGGTATTAGGAGGGATAGTAGGAGAGGAGTGTTGTCCCCTCACGGTGGCCTGAGACTCCCACATATGCCGCATATGTGGTAATAAGGGACAATCGTGAGTGTAATGACCATAAACACTGCAACACAAACAGGGCTTATTGGTGCAAAGCGGCCTGTCCGGCTTGGGCTGAGAGCCCTGTGGCCATGAAGGGTTGGATCCATGATTACCAGAAGCAGATTGATTACCTTTCCTCTTTCTTTGAGAAGGAAGAAGATGAGTTGCCCCCTGCTACGCAAATACTTGCCCTGGAGGGGGTAGGATGGGAAACGTTGAGGTAAGCAAGAGTGTGGGCAAAAGGAGGAGGCATGTCGTATCCTAGATACATGGTACCTAGAGGGGGAAAATTGCCGGGGGGGCTGGCCCCTCCTAAAGGGAAACCATAGCCCAGAAGAGGTTGAGCAGGGGTATGTGTCATAGCTCCAATGATACTATCAGCAGAGTGAGATGCCCCCAATGCAGGAGGGCCACCAGGCTTGGGGAGTTCAGGAAGGACAGTATAAACATAACCAGATTGAGCATAGATAAGGTCATATTTCAGGGCTATTTGGAAGGCGGCTTCTTTGGTTTGAGGAAAATGGGATGCGACATCTTTTCCAATGGGAGGTAAACGAGAGCAAAGGAACTAGTCCATATAAACTCAATCTTCAAAGGGGGGAGCGCGACATAAGCTCCGTTTTTGTCGCCATTCCTGGACATGAGAGGAAAGGCGGGTCGAAGAGGATTGATGAAAAGAAGTCAAGAGTTTAGTACCCGTGTCGTATCAAAGAGGGAGCTGGAAATAAGATAAAAAGGCTTGGGAAATGGTTGCAAAGGTGGTATGGGAAGAGGTGGCTTGATCAACATGCCATTTAGAAGCTTCGCCAATAAGCGTGCATTAGAGCAATCAAAGATGGATGGAGTCATCAGTGATGGAATTGGAGGAACACCACATGTGGAAAGATCAGATATGGTTGGAGGTATCCTCACTAGAAAGGCCTCCGAACTTGGGAATGTCAGAGGGGAGCTTGGTTGGCATAGCAGGCCAACTGATATCGTGGCGAATAGGATCATTGATTAGCTGATTGAATTTAGGGAGACTAAGATTGGCCATATAAGGGATCAATGGGGCAGTCGAGGTACGTCCCATAGCGGTTCCACTGGAAACGGACCAAACATTAGAACTGGAGTTGCCGCTAGTGCTAGGCCCTGAACTAGACATGGTGAAGGTAACAGGGGAAGAACCAGAAGGTGGGGGAGAACCTGAACAATCCGAGGAAGAGTCGGAGTGTGAACTCGGGGGAGGACTTACTCGATGATGACAGGCAGGAGGAAGTCGACAAACTGGAAACTGAGGGTGAAGGCCAATAAATCTCTGGGACAAATGCCTTGGAGGCGCAATGATGACGGGAAGAAGAAGACCGACAGGGGTAGGGAGGGGCAGAATCAAGTGAGGTCAATGTCGAAACAAGGGCAGAGAGGTGCAGTGTCAATTGATTTTAAAGGCTTTTCTAGGTGGTGTTAACCAGGCTCTTCTTCACTTAGGGTCAGTGTGTGGTGTGCGTTAATTTTAATTGTTTAAACCCATACATTTTGAGAGTAAAAGAAAAAGCATGCTGCGTAACTGAAAATAAATTTGCAGTAAATAAGACTGAAAGAATAGAAAATTAATAGCTAACAATGCATCAATCTAACCCAAGAAGGCGGGTCTCTCAAAACTAGTCTATAAGAAGGAAAAAACTAAGATAAGCACGTGAAAAAGAGGCCAATAGATCTAAGGTCGGGAGGGATGGGGATCTAAAGGAGAAATCTGCTGAAAAGAGGTGCAGAGAACATCAAAGAGCTAGAGGCAAGGTTGCTGCTAAAAAGGATGAGATCAGCTAAAAATAGAAGGGACAAGGAGGTGGCCCTAGAAATGAACCCAAACAAAACTATATGAGGTGATTTGAAAGGGAGAAGAGCTGATCTAAAGGGATCTGAAAAGAAGGTATCAGATTTGAAAGAAATAAGGCTGAAACTCTGGAAATTCAGACTTCTAAAATAGCAAAAATTCTCCCACAAAAAGTGGAGGGTAATAGAGCCCTAAGGGGCAAGATTCCCACTTAGTTGAGTGAAAAAAATCAGAAACAGGTCTAAACGGGTAGAGACAGAGGCTGGAAAACCCTGACAGAAGCTTCAGACAAACCCAAAAAAAGTGCTGGAAAATTGCAGAAAAAAGTGTAGGTCGTAGGTTCTGTCCTGTTTTCAGTCCAGGTCGCAGATTTGGGGCAGAAGAGTGTGACCTCAAGGCCACGTCATATTTTTTGGGCTGATAAGTGTGACCTGTAGATCCGGGTCTCTCGGCGGCAGATGTTAGAAAAAGTTGTCGTCTTAGCTGTGGCTGATGTCAGTCACCTGCACAATAGGGCCAGAAACACGTGGAAGTTAAAAATTTTAATGTTTGAGGGTTTAGAGGTGAAAAGCACCATAAAAAATAGGAAAAACAGAAAACAGAAGAGAAAAACTAGGGTCTAAAATAGCTGGATATGCAGGAATATATAAAACGACAGTGGTCGCAAAAGAAAACCCATGTGGAGTCGCCAATTGTTTGTATGAATCTTTCGTCGTAAAAGACCACTTTAGCTACGTGTTAGCCACCTATAAAATTTTTATACCAAAAGATGGCTAAGAATTTTTGAGCGTTCAAGAAACAAATTTTATTGCTAAAAATTGTTGTCTCTTGAAGACTCTTGAAAGGCCTCATGCCTCTGTCCAAAATCTTCATTTTTTGTTTCCATTTCATACTCTGAAATTATGCTATTCTTATAAGTCAAAACACTGCTGCAAATACCATCATTATCCCCTTCTCCCACTAAAAAAATAACCTTCGTTTGCTCCCCCTTTTCTCCATATTATTCCTCTATTGTTATGATTTTCCTTCTTCCATTCATAAAAATTCACCTTGTAAGGTTTAAAACCCACTTTTTAGCCTTACCGAAACCCTCGAATCCCTTTAAAAAACTTTGAAAAACCATAAAAATACATGCTTTTATTACAGGCTTCAGCCCCTTAGGCTAAGCCCCCTAACCACTTACCCACATGTGCCTTTGCCATAAAAACCAAGCGCTAACCCCCTCGGCGCTTATCGCATCGGAAATATCCAAACACGCAAGTCTTGTGCTATGATTAAAAGTTCCGATTGCGATCATGCCTTGTATTGAGAATCCTTGATGCGATTAAAATCCTTTGTATTATAAACCCCCGTTCGCATCGTATTTTATACATATCCTGTGGGCCGCCCTTGGCACTTAAAACCTTATAATATTTCTTCCCCGATCCGCTTTTCCCTTTGTGAAATATAAAACCCACTTTCCCAAAGTTTTTTTTTTTAAACCAAAGTCACATTTCAAAATATCAATGGGTAGATTAAAAATACCGACATGCAATCGCATCAGAAAATTTCAATGGGTAGATTAAAAAGCCCCGGCTCGAAGGCCCTACTCCGATAAGCCCATATATACATAAGCCCGGGCCTATCGGAGTTCTATATAAAACAAGCCCCATAGCTGGGTGCCTAATCGCATCAGAGATTTTCTTTGGTGCAGTTTCAATATTCATTACCGCCAATTGCAATTGGCCGATAGCGCAATCACATCGGCCTATCCCCCGATCATCGTAACCGCATCGGTCTATCCCCCGATCATCGCAATCGCATCGGCCTATCCCCCGATCATCACAATCGCATCGGCCTGTTCTCCGATCGCGCAAATCACATCACCTCATTCCCAACCTCCAATTGCGACTCCCCCGATTCATTCTCCATCGTTGATCTCGTTCTTAGATCAACAGTCGTCGCTCAATCGCCTTGGCCCTTTCGATTGCAAAATCGCATCAGAGTTTTTCATCACACCCCTTTTCTCCTCCCGCCGACTGCGATCTCCCGATTAGATCTAGACCGTCCACATGTCCAGATCCAACGGCTACGCTCCTCTCCCACCTTCTGAAGCATTTTAACCCATTTTGTAGGATTTTTTAATTATTTCTATGTTTTGCAGATCTTTTTAAAAGGTTTGCTATTGTATTGAAGAGAAAGGACGAAGGTTGGGAAAGACATTTCCTGTGCCTTTGAGCTATTAAAGAGAACCATTCGCGGGCTCTTTTCCATTTTTTTATCAATGATTCGTGAGCGCCGATACCATAAAGATCCCTGTGTGGCCCTGCACATCGACAAGACACTGTGTTTAAAACAAGTTTTAAAAGAGTATCAGTTTCTAAAGACAGAGCGCAGCAGAGAAGAAGATTAAAGACAGATTCAGGGAACTATGGCTAAAGATGATTATCAAAAGCCTAATTCCCTCGATCAAAACACAGTCAAAAGAAATCATAAGTGTTTAAACTAATAGAAAGGCTCCCACCACCTGCATTTGAGGTGAATTTATTCCTTAGCTACTACAAGAGCCACCTGTTGCCTCAAACCATTCAAAACAGAGGCCGAAGTTATTGATTAAAGAAATATTTGCCTCCAGCGCTACCAAGAAGTTAATTCTGCCACAGAAAGCTAATGCAACAAATATCTTCAGGATTACTCCACGTTATGCAGAGCTTGGAAGTCAACAAAGCTCCCACCATTAAATATTAATTGTAAAATAGTTAATGCAGAACCACTTGTAAACTTCTTCATCGGGCCCCTCAAAGGGCCTTGAAGTCTTGAATCTGTATTAATTGCCTTGAGAGATCTTTTATCAGATGTCACCTCCTCATCCTTCTATAAATACTTCTATAGAAGATAAGAAATTTTTGGTTATTGTTTGATCAAAAGTTGTAATACTGAAACTCTTTGAAGTAAATATATAGTCTGTTGAAGTTGAAGAACAAATTGAAGTATTGGAGATCTTGATGATGTTGTTGCATGCTTGTTCCTGAGAAGGCTCTATCATTGGATCCATTAGCTTGGCTGTTGGTGAAGTATTCTGAACCGTTTTATGTTTTCCCCTATTTTCATTATGTTCCATAATTTCTTACTACAGTAGGTTGAAATTTTTAGGCTAAGAAATGACTCTTGGAAGCACCTTAGACCTGTTCATCCTTCACTGTTTCATGTTTTCTTCTGTTGAAGTATTTTAGAGGCTTTAATCTTTCTCTTTAGTCTTCATGCTTGTTTATTTCCTTAATAGTTTGAACAGTTGGTTTCAGCATGATTTATGGTTTTCCCTGATTGTCTGCTGCCACTTGAAAATTGTTATTGAAGTCTCCCTTTGAAGTTCTTTGCTTACAGTGAATCAAAGAGATCTGTTTTGATCTTGCCCTTTGTCCTCACTTAAACAGTTGGCTTAAAGTTCGTTATAATTATGATCATAGATGTATTTAGGTGTTCCCTCTTCTATGACTACAATCATCAGTGAATCTTTTATGTTTCTAAGTCCTTTGAAATAAAATCTTTGAGGAAATATGGTGTTCCCCGAATCTTAGATTTCATTTTAAAAAGCTGTTTTGAAATCATTATTTTCTTAAAGGTGTGATTTGTAGAATTTATGGTTAGCCTTGTCTATCAAAGAGCTCTTTATTGTTCAAATTATGCTTTTGAATTCCCTTTGTTGAGAATTAAACCTCTCTTTCCAAATCATTAATGTTCATCTCATTCCAAAAAAAAAAAGGACCCTGTGGCCAAGTTAGATTTGCCTTTTGATATCCCATATCCATTGATGAGTTTGTTATGACCTTTTCTTGACTCCATTGCCCAATGAACCAGATATTTTTATGTCCTATATATCTTTCCTAGGCCTTTCGTGTTCTACTATATCAATCTAACCAACCAAACAAACAAATAAACACCCGCACTTAATAACTAGTCTAAAACCAATACTCAAAGCACACAAGATAAACCTTTGCAAACAAAATTTTGAGAGATCCCTCTCTGAGAACAGGAGGACTAGATCCTGTAACTCTAAATATTGGTTCTGATGTTGCCTTGTCTTTTGATTTTCCAAACTATCAAAACACGGGACACCAACATAATGGCGATCACGGTGGGACCATTCTGAGTCAGTGACAATCTAAGTACCCCTTAGGACTCCAGAAATCCCTTATTTTCAAAGAATATCTAGTGATTATCAGCCAACTCATCGCCACCAACATAATGGCGATCACGGTGGGACACTCTGAGTCAGTAACAATCTAAGTACCCCTTAGGACTCCATAAATCCCTTATTTTCAAGAATATCTAGTGACACTGAGTAAAATCTTCAGAAAACAAAACACTCACTATCTAGCATAACATAAGTAATCTTCTTCAAGCACTACCAAGCATAATGGTAATCATGATAGGACCTTTGAATCAGTGACAAACTAATTAATCCTTAGGATTCTCATAAAGCCTTGTCAAACCTTGAAGATTTCAGTTACCAAGCCATAAGAGTAAACTCTGTACGTTTTGACACCCTAGCTAAGTGTTAGATCAGACTTAGAACACTCTCTTAACCTATAAGACCAAAATAACTCAGAAAAACCCAAAACAGTTCAGTTTGGTTTCATAATAAACTTGGTGGTGGACCATAAAACCTTTTACCTCCAAAAGAGCTAAAAATTCCCACCTGGCGACTCCACAATCCTAAAAACAGACCTTAAGACTCCACTAGGAAGACCCCAAGCCTTAATACATCATACAAGCTCAGCTAGAAGGCTTTAAGATTAAAATTTTCCTTCTTCTGAAAAGATCAGTTAGCCTCTTAAAGATTGTCATATTTGGTTAAACTCTCTTTCTAACCAGGTCTAAAAAATAAAAATAAAAAACATAGCATAGTGGCTCCTAGAAAGATTCATACTAGAGCCTACCCTGACCCAAACCCACCAGGAATAGTTAACAACCCTGAAAGTATCCTTAGGAAGTCTCCTAAGATTAAATTATCAACTATTTTCAGATCACCCTTGAGAGCTAATTCAGTTCCTGAAAATCTTTCAGCTCTACAACAATCTCAAGTTGACTTAGTAAATCCTTTTAGAACTAGGTCTCTTGGTGATTTAGATCAGTTAGATCCTGAGTCTTCACTATCATCTCCTGAAACAAGTGAACCTCTTGGTAGCAGAGAAACAACACCTCCTGATTTACATTTCCTTCACAACTTAGGTGTTTCTCATCCAAGATCAGCTCAGCAGTATATTCCTGGTCCATCCACTTGTGCACACCCTTCATCCATTGTCCAAACCACTACACCTCAGCCCATTGTTCCTGTTATTAATCCGCTCCTTGTGAATCCACCCCCACCACCTATCATGGCAGCATGGTATGCTCCCCTAGTCCTTCCTGTACCATTAGTCAACCTTCCACAGGACTATCAGTCCAAAATTCCATTATATGATGCTAGCAATGCTACAACTGCATCACAACATGTAGATAAAATGAATGACTACTTTGACAGAAATGAAATTGATGATGATTCTGTCAAGCTTAGGTTATTTTCTCAGAGCCTAGGGGGAGAAGTAAGAAAATGGTTTAAAGGTTTAGCCCCCGATAGTATTAATGATCTCCAAGGCTTCCATCAAACATTATTAAACAAATGGGAAGTAAAGAAAAACCCTCTCCAAGTCCTTTCTGACTACAAGAACCTCCATAGAAACACTGGGGAAAGTGTGCAAGCTTACTGCACTAGATTCAATAGTGTGTACAATGCACTTTCCCCAGAATTAAAACCTCCATAGGGCTCAGATTTAAACAAATTTCCTGAAGGGTTTGACTCTGAAATGACCTATTAGTTGAGAGAAAGAGATTTTTCAACTCTTGAAGATATGCAAAAGGGCGCTCTTTCTATGGAAGTTAACTTGACGGAGAAGAGAGCAAGAATGAAAACTGAGAAGAGAGTATCTTTTAGAGAAGAGTCCACTCCTTCTACTTCAAGCTCAAAAATGGAGAGAATGTTAGAAGAAATGATGAAAGAGATGAGCATAATTAAGAGAGCACAAGCAAATCAAAATCAAACTGCTCCTCGAAATAGAAATCAGAATTATAGAAGAGAAAACAATCAAGACAAACAGAATGAGAATGACCAACATATTAGACCTCCCTTCCAACAAAACTATGTAGATCAATATGAGGAAGATAGGGAGTTGGAAAGGTTGGAAGAAGATCATGTAAACTTGATTGGATCAGACAATGGAGATGATGTTTTCCTCACTGAGGAAGAACAAGGATTCTTCTCTTATGATCAAAATACAAACACCTATGAAGACTCTGATGACTATAGATTGGGTTTTGAAAATGCAATTATGGAAGTGCATAAACAATACGATCTTAGGAGCAAAGGGAATGCAGATAACTTAAAGGACAAGAACACTAATACTGCTGTCAAGAAAAACGTAGAAACTCAGCCCAAAAAGACAGCGGAGAAAACCAACATTTTGGCCAAAAAACCAGACTTAAACAAAGACAAAAATATTCAGCCAAATGTTGAAAAAAGTACCCCTAGCACTTCAGCTAGTGGTCCTAACAAAACTGTCCCAATTACCAGTCCAAATAAGGTTCAGCAAATCAAAGTTGCTGAAAAGAATTCAATTGAAAAAGCAGATGTAAATATCAACAAGTCAATTATTCCTTTCAGCCTTGAGGGAGAGATTGCCAAGATAAAAATTACCATCCCCCTAGCTGAACTAGTAACCCAAGAGGTGTACAAAAACCAAGTTTTGAAAGCTTTGAACTTAGGAAGTGATACTGACACTTTGAACCTAACAGATGATAAACCTGAGTTGTTATTCGGTCCTGAAGTTGAAGGAGAATATCAAGAAGGGGCTGTCCCTCCCTTCTATGTTAGCTTGAACATACACGAGAAAATTTTACACAATGCCATGTTAGACTCAGGAGCTTCACACAATCTAATGCCCAAGGTGGTAATGGAGAGCTTAGGCTTAGAGATTACTAAACCATACAAAGATTTGTATTCTTTCGACTCAAGCCGAGTCAAATGTTTGGGTTTAATCAAAGATTTGTGTGTTACTTTAGCTCAAATTCCTGCTAAGAGTCTAGTTATGGATATAGTTGTAGCTAACATTCCCCCTAAGTATGGCATGCTCTTATCAAGATCTTGGGGAGCCAAACTTCAGGGAAGCCATCAAATGGACATGTCTTATGCCACCATCCCTATTTTTAACCAAAACAGAAGACTATACAAGGAATCTCACATGAAGTACATGGTAAGCAACCTAGACAAACTGAACAACACTCCAATCTATTCTACTCAATCAAGTTTATATTCCTTTATCTTATGTAACGAAGATGAAATTACTCAACAAGATAAAGAGAACATATACCCCATTGATTCACCAGAAAAATAGAATCTTCTCTCAAATCAACTTCAAAACATCGATAATCAACAGCAACAAGAAAACAAAAATGAATCAAACGTAATTTGGAAAATAAAATTTGATGGATCCTGTAATAAAGCAAGCGCAGGTGCAGGCGTATGGATCCAGAATACGAATCCGAGTTTTTCATATAAATTGGCTTTCCCATGCACTAACACTATTTCTGAGTACGAAGCACTTCTCCTAGGTTTACAATTTCTCAAACAATTACAGGCCCAAAAGGTAACAATCTTAGGAGATTCTGAACTTATCATAAAACAAATCAAAGGAGAATACTCAGCCAAAAATCCGAGGCTTAGGGAATATCGAAATGCTGCTCTTGATTTATTGAAAACCATTCAAAGATACGAACTTGTTTTCATTCCTAGAGCATTTAATCATTTAGCAAATGAACTCGCTTTAAATGCCAATAACTGTCAAATACCTAAGATAAATGAACAACTTAGCGTAAAGGTAAAACATAGGCCTGTAGTGCCTGATAACGTAGATCACTGGCAAGTGTTTGATTCTAACCAACACATAGACGATTTCTTGAAGTCAGAAAATGATTTCACCATACCAACATCATAATCGAGCCATAATCAAAACTTTCCATATATTGAAGAAATCCCAGAAGCTGAAATAACACACTCTGCTAATATAAGTCATTATGAGAATACGTTTGAAGCAAAGTAAATTGACAACATGGACCAAAAAGACCTGGAAGTTTTAGAATGTAAAAACGATTCAATTCCAAGAGGTCTCTCACCTTTGGAACACCTTTTCGACTTTAATGATGTAGCCAAGGAACCAAAAATGGAGCCTGTATAAACAAACGTAGAAGAACACAACATAGGCTCCCTAATGGAACCCAAGATGATTAAATTGTCCAACACTCTTCCAAATCACATAAAATCTTGATACATTGATCTGTTTAGGGAGTTTAAAGATGTTTTTGCCTGGGCATACACAGATATGAAGGCTTACGATACCAGCATCATTCAGCACAAGATTCCCTTGAAGGAAAATCAAAATCCCTTCAAACAAAAACTGAGGAAAATAAACTCACTTTTATTACCTTTAGTTAGAGCTGAAATTGAAAAGATGCATGATGCTGGCATTATAGTACCTGTTAGATTTTCAGAATGGGTATCAAACTTAGTTTCTGTTAGGAAAAAGACAGGGGATATCAAACTCTGTATCGATTTCAGAAACCTAAACAGAGCATCCCTAAAAGACAACTACCCATTGCCCAAGATGGATCATATAATTCAGAGGGTAGTTGGGTCAAAAAGGATATCACTCTTAGATGGGTTCTCGGGTTACAACCAGGTGTTAGTGCTCGCAAGTGATCAAATCAAAACTACTTTTACCACACCTTGGGGCACCTTTATGTATGTCAAAATTCCTTTTGGGTTAATGAATGCAGGGGCCACCTTCCAAAGGGCCATGGACATAGCCTTTTCTAAAGATATCGGCTATTTCATAATTATTTACCTTGATGACATAACCGTATTTTCAAAAACTGATGAAGAACATTTGACTCACTTGAGAAAAGTTTTTGAGAAATGTAGGAAATTTGGCTTGTCATTGAATCCTAAGAAGACACTATTCGGTCTCCAAGAAGGTAAGCTTCTTGGTCACATAATTTCAAAAGAGGGAATCAAAATAGACCCTACAAGGATAGATGGCATATTACAAATCAATCATCCAAGAAGCCTCAAAGAGTTGCAATCTTTCATCGGAAAGATTAATTTTTTGAGAAGTTTTATCCCTAACCTTGCTGAGCTATTAAAAAACATTACAAACATGCTTAAGAAAGATGTGGGTGTAAAATGGACTTTATCGGCTAAACAATCATTTGAACTGGTCAAACAAGTTCTTAACCAAACACCAGTCCTGATTAGTCCGGATTTTACCAAATATTTTTACATCTTTTCTTTTGCATCTGAGCATACAATAGCTGTTGTTTTACTTCAAAAGAATGATTTGGGGCAAGAACAACCAATACTTTTCTTTAGTAGGGCTTTAAGAGATGATCCTCTCAAATATAATATCATGGAGAAGTAAGCCTTAGCATTGGTGAAAGCATTAAAAGACTTTAGGGTCTATATTTTACACTCACATAATTGCTTTTGTTCCGCATACTGTTGTCAAGGACATTCTAAGTCAAGACCCTGATGGTAAAAGGGGAAAATGGATTGCAACTATTCTTGAATATGACTTAGAAATTAGGCCCACCAAACTAGTTAAAGGGCAAGGATTAGCAAAACTTATGGCTGAGTCTAACTTCCAAGCACTAGACATCAATATGGTAGATGTGTTGGAAGAAATAGAAGAATCTGATGCTCGTGTTATTGAAAAATCATTTCTAAATTCTCCTTGGTATGCTGACATTATTTATGTGCTTTTATATTTAAATACCCCTCCTTCTTTGTCTAAAACTAAAGCTATATTCTTGAAACAAAAGGCTTTGAGTTTTTGTATCTTAGATGGAGTGTTATATTGGAAAAATGCTATTGGAATTTTTCTTAAATGTTTACTTGAAGATGATGCAGGAAAGATCATGCATGAGTTACATGAAGGAGAATGTGGAGGACACCTCTACTGGAAGGCCACATCAAACAAAATTCTTAGATCTGGTTACTATTGGCCTACCCTTTTCCTAGACACTCAAAATTTGGTCATGTCTTACCATAAGTGTCAAATCTTTGATGGCAAAAGAAAACTCCTTCCCTTACCCTTACATCCTATCAGAGTTGAGGCACCTTTTCAACAATGGGGGTTGGACTTCATTGGGGAAATTCATCCATCCTCCTCAACTCAACATAAGTGTATCCTCATAGCCACTGACTTCTTTACCAAGTGGATAGAAGCTATACCCTCCAAAAATGCTAATGACTCTATCATTATCAAATTCCTTGAGACAAATATCCTATCCAAATTTGGTTGTCCCAACAAAATCATAACAGACAATGCTGCTGCTTCTAAATCTAATAAAATGGTTGATTTCTATTACAAATACCACATAACCTTGGGCCATTCCACTGCTTACTATCCCCAAGGAAACGGATTAGCTGAATCCTCCAACAAGAGTCTCCTCAATATAATAAAAAAATTATTGGAGCAAAATCAGAAATCATGGCACAGTAAGTTGGTTCATGCCCTATGGGCTGATAGATTAACTACAAAGAAGTCAATAAATATGTCCCCATATCAGTTGGTTTATGGCATGGATGCAGTTTCTCCTACCTCATTGGGGGTTCCAGTCATGAAACTCCTTCAAGAAGTGTAGAGCAAAGAGAATGATATGCAAATAAGGATCAACCAAACAATCCATTTACAACAAACCAGAGAAGAAGTTTATGAGAGAACACAATTAGTCCAAGAAAATATAAAGAAACTATTTGATAAGAGGACTAAGGCAAACAATTTCCAAATTGGAAATGATGTTCTTAAATGGGATTCAAGAAGAGAAGAGAAGGGAAAACATGGCAAGTTTGAGAACTTGTGGAAAGGGCCTTATATAATTCATGCCGAGAGGGGTCATAATGCATTTTTCTTGAGAGAATTGAATGGACAAGATTTGTATGGAGGTCCTGTCAATGGCAGGATGCTCAAGCATTACTTCTGCCAAGAATCTTAAATTTTTAAAGCATTTTATTTTTCATTGTAAGTATCATAATCTAACCATTGCATTCAAAGTTAGAAAAATAAAAAATACAAAAACAAAGAAAGAAAGAAAAGAGGGAAGATTGTAAAAACAATAAAGGTACAACCCCATACCAAAAAAGAGAAACAAATTCTGAAAGTGTGCAAGCCTAAATGCCACTACTGAAAAACACACTTCTAGCTAGTCAAACTTCCTAATCATGACTAATCAGCCTTTAAATTTTATGTTCATAGGATAGTGAATTCGATTTGCCAAATTGATTAACCTTGGCTTATCAGTAGATAGTTTAAGATAGAGATTAAAGGTTCAAACAAGATCAAAATCTGAACCTAAGGTTTCAAGAGGAAAATGACTCAAATCTATTTTTATTTTTTCTGAGTCAAGAAGATGTAAAAATCTGGTTCTAATTGACTCAAAAGCTGAACCAGAGAAAAAGAAAGAACAACTCAAACAAAGTCAAAATAGAGCTGTGAAAAGGGATGAAGGAAGTGCTTTGAATGTTCAGATCTTAAACCTTCATAATTTTGTTTTAATTTTTCTGCAAATAATAATCACTGTGCAATTTGTTTTTATGCCATAGATCAGCATCAAGTTAGACTATTCAAACCTAACTTGCATGTTTTTTAATTTCTGTTGTAGAATTTAGAGAATAAAATATGTTAGACTGTTTAATCCTAACAGATTAGTAGATTAGGTAGAGAAGCATATGGGATCAACTGTTTAATCTGAGTTCATGAAGAAATAAGTAGTAGAAATAGATTAGGTTTTTTTCTTTCAAAAGAATAAAGTGTTGAAAGAGAGTTTGCCAATCGAAGTGCACTCTAAAGAAGAAAAAATGCTAGATCAGTAGGATTGGGTAGGTAGAAAGCTTGTAGATGAAAAATCCATTGTTTTTTAGCTGCTAAATATGTTTTCAGAGAAATATTATCCTAGCAAAGGAAGAGCAGCCCAATGGACCAGACACAGGCCAGCCTCCCAGAGAATGCAAGTTCGAAGTTCTTGATGCCTTCAAGAAGGCATCATCCCCAAGTGGAGCCACTATTAGCCACCAAAATTTGTTATACAAAAAGGTGGCTAAGACTTTTTGAGCCTTCAAGAAACAAATTTTATTGCTAAAAATTGTTGGCTCTTGAAGACTCTTGAAAGGCCTCATGCCTCTGTCCAAAATCTTCATTTGCTGTTTCCATTTCATGCTCTGAAATTCTGCTATTCTTATAAGTCAAAACACTGCTGCAAATACCATCATTATCCCCTTCTCCCACTAAAAAACTAACCTTTGTTTGCTCCCCCTTTTCTCCATGTTATTCCTCTATTGTTATGAGTTTCCTTCTTCCATTCATAAAAATTCACCTTGTAAGGTTTAAAACCCACTTTTTAGCCTTACCGAAACCCTCGAATCCCTTTAAAAAACTTTGAAAAACCATAAAAATCCATGTTTTTATTACAAGCTTTAGCCCCTTAGGCTAAGCCCCCTAACAACTTCCCCACATGTGCCTTTGCCATAAAAACCAAGCGCTAACCCCCTCGGTGCTTATCGCATCGGAAATATCCAAACGTGCAAGTCTTGTGCTATGATTAAAAGTTTCGATTGCAATCATGCCTTGTATTGAGAATCCCCGATGCGATTAAAATCCTTTGTATTATAAACCCCCAATAGTATCGTATTTTATACATATCCTGTGGGCCTGCCTTGGTGCTTAAAACCTTATAATATTTCTTCCTCGATCCGCTTTTCCCTTTGTGAAATATAAAACCCACTTTCCCAAAGTTTTGTTTTAAAAACCAAAGTCACATGTCAAAATATCAATGGGTTGATTAAAAAGACTGACGCGCAATCGCATCGGCAAATTTCAATGGGTAGATTGAAAAGCCCCGGCCTGAAGGCCCGACTTCGATAAGCCCATATATACATAAGCCCAGGCCTATCGGAGTTCTATATAAAACAGGCCCCATAACCGAGCGCCTAATCGCATCAGAGATTTTCTTTGGTGCGGTTTCAATATTCATTACCGCCGAATGCGATTGGCTGATAGCGCAATCGCATTGGCCTATCCCCTGATCATTGCAACCACATCAGCCTATCCCCCGATCATCGTAATTGCATTGGCCTATCCCCCGATCATCGCAATCGCATTGGCTTGTTCTTTGATCGCGCAAATCGCATCACCTCGTTCCCGACCTCCGATTGTGACTCCTGCGATTCATTCTCCATCATTGATCTCATTCTTAGATCAATGGCCATTGCTCAATCGCCTCGACCCTTTCGATCGCGCAATCGCATCGGATTTTTTCATCGCACCCCTTTTCTCCTCCCGCCGACTACGATCTCCCGATTAGATCTAGACCGTCCACATGTCCAAATCCAACGGCTACGCTCCTCTCCCGCCTTCTGAAGCAATTTAACCCATTTCGCAGGATTTTTTAATTATTTCTGTGTTTTGCAGGTCCTTTTAAAAGGTTTTCTATTGTATTGAAGAGAAAGGCCGAAGGCCGGGAAAGAGATTTCCTGCGCCTTTGAGCTATTAAAGAGAACCATTCGCGGGCTCTTTTCCATTGTTTTATCAATGATTCGTGAGCGCCGATAGCGTAAAGAGCCCTGTGTGGCCCTGCACATCGACAAGACACTGTGTTTAAAACAATTTTTAAAAGAGTATCAGTTTCTAAAGACAGAGTGCAACAAAAAAGAAGATTAAAGACAGATTTGGGGAATTACGACTAAAGATGATTATCAAAAGCCTAATTCCCTAGATCAAAACACAGTCAAAAGAAATCATAATTGTTTAAACTAATAGAAAGGCTCCCACCACTTGCATTTGAGGCAAATTTATTCCTCATCTACTACAAGAGCCACCTATTTCCTCAAACCATTCAAAATAGAGGCTGAAGTTATTGATTAAAGAAATATCTGCCTCCAACACTGCCAAGAAGTTAATTCTGCCACAGAAAGCTAATGCAACAAATATCTTCAGGATTACTCCATGTTATGCAGAGCCTGGAAGTCAACAAAGCTCCCACCAAGTTTAAATATTAATTGTAAAACAGTTAATGCAGAACCACCTGTAAACTTCTTCATCGAGCCCCTCAAAGGGCCTTGAAGTCTTGAATCTGTATTAATTGCCTTGAGAGATCTTTTATCAGATCTCACCTCCTCATCCTTCTATAAATACTTCTGTAGAAGATAAGAAATTGTTGGTTATTGTTTGATCACAAGTTGTAATAATGAAACTCTTTGAAGTAAATACATAGTCTGTTGAAGTTGAAGAACAAATTGAAGTCTTGGAGATCTTAATGATGTTGTTGCATGCTTGTTCCTGAGAAGGCTCTATCATTGGATCCATGAGCTTGGCTGTCGGTGAAGTATTCTGAACCGTTTTATGTTTTCCCCTGTTTTCATTATGTTCCATAATTTCTTACTACAGTAGGTTGAAAGTTTTAGGCTAAGAAATGACTCTTGGAAGCACCTTAGACCTGTTCATCCTTCACTGTTTCATGTTTTCTTCTGCTAAAGTATTTTAGAGGCTTTAATCTTTCTCTTTAGTCTTCATGCTTGTTTATTTCCTTAATAGTTTGAACAGTTGGTTTCAGCATGATTTATGGTTTTCCCTGCTTGTCTACTACCACTTAAAAACTTCTATTGAAGTCTCCCTTTGAAGTTCTTTGCTTACAATGAATCAAAGAGGTCTGTTTTGATCTTGCCTTTTTTCCTCACTTAAACAGTTAGCTTAAAGGTCATTATAATTATGATCATAGATGTATTTAGGTGTTCCCTCTTCTATGACTACAATTATCAGTGAATCTTTTATGTTTCCCCCGAATCTTAGATTTCATTTTAAAAAGTTGTTTTGAAATCATTATTTTCTTAAAGGTGTGATTTGTAGAATTTATGGTTAGCCCTATCTATCAAAGAGCTATTTATTGTTCAAATTATGCTTTCGAATTCCCTTTGTTGAGAATTAAAGCTCTCTTTCAAAATCATTAATGTTCATCTCATTCTAAAAACAAAAGGATCCTATGGCCAAGTTAGATTTTCCCTTTGATATCCCATATCCATTAATGAGTTTGTTATGACACTTTCTTCACTCCATTGCCCAATGAACCAGATATTTCTCTGTCCTATATATCTTTCCTAGGCCTTTCATGTTCTGCTATATCAATCTAACCAACCAAACAAACAAATAAACACCCGAACTTAATAACTAGTCTAAAACCAATACTCAAAGCACACAAGATAAACCTTTGCAAACAAAATTTTGAGAGATCCCTCTCTGAGAACAAGAGGACTAGATCTTGTAACTCTAAAGATTGGTTCTGATGTTTCCTTGTCTTTTGATTTTCCAAACTATCAAAACACGGGACACCAACACTACGCATAACAAATAGCCCTAACATCGATTATGGCTGCCAAATATCTTTAAATCTGCAATTAGTTGATCCAAATAATGCTACACAAATCCAGATCTAAGCATAAAAGACATTAAGTAGATAAAGTAAAATGTGGCTCCATGCATCCAATAGACAAGACAAGAACAATGTATTTGAAAGAATTTTTATATTATATTAAAAAGGGGGCACCCGAGAGGAAAACAAGAAAGGTGTTTTCCGGCTCTCCTCAATGGGATGGGTTCTTGAAAGTCCTCAGCGTTTCAAATCTAAAATTCCTCTCTCTTGTTGTTGTAGAAAACCCAGACAAACATAGAACTCAATGGGAGCTCACAAGGCAAAATGGAGAATGTGACCTAGTATAGATCCAGAGTGATCTAATGCAATGGAGGTGACTAATGAATGGGGAAAACCCTTCTATTTATAACAAAATATTGGGGTGTTCTAGAACTCGGTGCATGAATAAAATATTATTAATCAAATTCTAGAATCACCCTTTAGGGATATTTTATTATATTTGTTGGAGGGAAAAGGTCTTTTGACTTGGGTCAATTCCTTTATTTATAAACAATAAATAAATAAATGATTTATTTATTATTTTAGGGAGATGGTGGGAATATAATTAAATAAATAATGATTTATTTAATTATTAAAAAATGATTTAGTCAAATTTAACTAGGAATATCATTTAAATAATGATTTAAATAACTTATTCCTAGGAAATAATCAAATAAATAATTATTTAATTAATTAATTTCCTTGTTTTGGGTTAAATATGACCGGGAAATATAAACAAATGTTATTTCACATAGTGAAAGCAATTTTACTTAGGGTAAAATCGGTCTTACATGGTGTACTTGGGTTCATCTAATGATAATAGGTTAGATGACCAAAAAAATGGTGTAACACTCCTTGATCTCATCCAGAACTTTTGGAGAGAAATATTCTATAGATGGTAACTGAATATCACTCCCTTGATCATCAATCAAAGGAGGTTCATACAAATGTAAATTTTCTACATTGACAATGGAATACATTTTCATATATGAAGGCAAGTCAAGTTGAAATGCATTATTGCCAACTTTTATGATGATATTGAATGGACCACAGTGAATGGGCTTGAGCTTTTGACCTTCTCCTTGTTGGAAATATGATGCAGAATGTTGTCCTTGATGGCAACCCACTGAATGAAGATGAAGACATGTGACAGTTGACATGTGTTGTCCTTGATGGCAATACACCTGATGAAGTTATGCTTGACTTGATGGACTTGTGTGTACAGAAGGCAATGAAGAAAGGAATTTAGAATGTGCTCAAAATATGATGAAAAGAGTATGTCTCTTTGTATACGCGGATTGGCCTAGGGGAAGTCGCGTATGCACGCAGAAAATAACGTACCAAGTCGCGTATGGGCAAAAGCGCTCAAAAAGTGCAAAACCAAGGGTAACCACCATGGTATTGACCCATTGTATTGGGTAATGATCCGCCTAATTGACCCCGTCTAGGTAGTTTTTGGGCTTATGGTATTGCTTTGGCCCATGGTATTGAAAAATGGGGCTCATGGTATTGAAAAGGGTAAACCTATATAAGGAGAAGAAATTCATTGTGCAAATCATGAGTGTGGGTGCAAGATGTCTGAGCTTGAATGAATACTTCTCTCTGAAGTATATCTGAATGGAAAGGGTTACACTTGAATGATAAATCTGAATGTATGATGCACCAATGATGAAGAAGGGGATTTAGATCTGAATTGCTCTTGTATTTGCTAGATCTGATTATGGAAGGCTTAGATCTGTGATGAGGCGAGCATCTAGGCGAACATCTGTCTGAAGCAAAAGGGTAGATCTGAACTGAATATCTGATCTGATGAAGTATGCTGCTATGTAATGATTGAAGATCTATACGCTACTTCGCCGCGGAGGAAGCGCGTATATACGCAGCTTCAGCGAAGATAAAGCGCGTATGCGCAATAAAATATACACTGAGGTATACGCTGGTTTGTGTGGACGGAAGCGCGTATATACGCGACATCAGTGAAGTAAAAGCGCGTATGCATACTAGGGCTTGCTGAAGCAAGGGGTATGAAATATCTGATCTGTTCTGCTGTGTTTCTGCTATCTGATCTGTGTTGATATGAATCTGTTGATGATGTATGGTTGTGCTTAAAAGTATGGAAAGGGTTCGGTCTGGAAATATGATGAATTGTGGCCTGCAAGTTGTGTTCTATTAAAGTGGTTGGATCCAGTGTGAAAATTGATGAAACGTGGTCCAAGGTGGTGCTGAGGGGTGTAGCCTTCAGTCAGGGGGTCGTAGCTCCCTTCCAGGTGAGGCTGGTAAACGAGATCGGGGGGTCGTAGCTCCCTTCCAGGAGAGGCTGGTAAACGAGTCAGGGGGTTGGAGCTCCCTTCCAGGAGAGGCTGGTAAATGAGCGCAGGTGGGTGCCTGCGTGCTGGTCAAGTCTACGCTAGCACATATGTTGTAAGATGTTTTCTCTATAATAAAATATTGAAGGCTGAGCAACTGCAGCGGTGGTTTTCTCCCGACTTGGGTTTCCACCTAAAAATCCTGGTGTTCATGTGTGATGATTTATTCTGTTCTTACTGCACATGTTTACTACTTAATGAATATCTGATGAATAAATGAAGGAATGATTTAAGTGAAGAATTAATGACATAAATAAATATCTGTGTATACGCGAGTTTCGTAAAGGGTATCCGCGTATATACGCAAGTCTGGTTCAGGAAAGTAGCGTATGCATTTTAGAAGCAAGAAAAAGTGAAAGTTTTGAATATGCAGTAAATATTGATTCACCCCCCCCTCTCAGTATTTTTCCCAACAATTGGTATCAGAGCAGGTCCTTGTGGAGAAGCTTGATCGCTTAAAGGAGATCCGTCGCAATGGGAAGTCAAGAAGGAATAATGTCTATAAAGCCACCTATATTCAATGGAAGCAATATGATATTCTGGAAGGTACGTACAAAAGCATATCTACAAAGTCTTGGTGCAGATGTATGGGCAATCGTGGAAGAAGGTTATCAATACCCGGCAAGTATTCCTACTGATGCAGCTGAAAGAAAGAAGTATGAAATCAATGCCAAAGCGGTGAATGTCTTATTGGGAAGCATGTCTGAATCAGAATTTGCTAAAGTGATGCAGCTACATTCAGCAAAAGAAATATGGGACAAAATCATTCTGAGCTATGAAGGAGACACAAAGGTAAAAAGTGCAAAACTCCAAACTCTTAGAATTGAATATGAAAATTTGAAGATGCATAGTGATGAAAGTGTTGCCGGTTTCTTTCTTCGTCTAGATGATATTGTAAATCGGATGAGAAATTTGGGTGAAACCATAACTGATACTACTCTGGTGGAAAAGGTCTTAAGATCTTTGACTTCAAAATTTTACTCTAAAGTTTCAGCTATTGAAGAAAGGCAAGATCTGCAAACTCTTACTATTGTTCAATTACATGGTACTCTGACTGCTTTTGAAATGAGACAAGGAGGTCCTTCTTAAATAAGAGAAGCTTCTTTTAAGGCATCTACAAGAGGAAAAGAAAAGGAAGTTGTCAAAGAATCCAGCTATATATCCGATGAAGAAGAAGCGAATTTCGTGAGAAAGCTCCAACTAGGTACTGGAAGATTCAAAGGTAAGCTTCCCTTCAAATTTTTTGAGTGTGGAAAAGTTGGTCATTATGCTGCTAAATGTCCTTATAGAGAAAAGCATGGTAAAGGGAAACAATTTGAGAAGAGAAAGAGTTATTATGCAAAAGATGATGATGATGAAGTGTCCAGTGAAGATGAAGAAGATTCTGACCAAGATCTAAAAGTGCTCATGGCTAAGAAGCAAAAGAAGAAGGTTACTCGAGGAAAGGAGATATCTCAGAAATCATGTATAGCAAAATTGAAGAAGATGAAACAGATTCTGACGAAGATCTACAAGCACTCATGGCAAAGAAGAAAAAGGAGAAGGCCACTTGTAATACTCTTCTTTGTGCAAACAATAGTAAAGATAGTGAAAGTAAAGTTGTGGATCTAGAAAAAGCTCTCAAGATTAAAGAAGAAGAACTACAAAGTTCATACAATAAGCAAGAAACTATCTATAAAGAGATGATCTCCACAAAATGAAAGATCAAATAGAAATGCGGAATGAACGGATGGACAAGTATCAAAGGTTTCATACTTATGCATCCAATCGAATTAAAGATCTAGAAGAAGATCTTGAAAAATCAAGCAAGAAGAATGAAGGACTTGAAGCTGCTATCATCTTTCTGCAAGCAGAGCTAGAAGCATCAAGTAAGGAGAATGAGGAACCTCTACAATCCTTTGAAAAGGAAGGCCTTGAAGCAGAAATTATCTCTCTCAAAGAAGATCTGAAAAAATCAAATAAGAAGAATGAAGAGCTGGAACAAACATGTGAAGAAAATGAAAATTGGCTGAAAGAAGAGATCTTAAATCTGAAGGATCAAGTTGAAGATGGAAGAAGAAAAGAAGAAAGCATGACAAAGCAATGTCAAGCCTTGGAGGTTGAGGTAAACATTCTCAAAGGTAAATTGGAAGAAAAGGTAAAAATGTTGAGGTTTCATGATAGTACTAATATCCTGGACAATATTCTGAGTAATCAAAGGTCTCCTGCTATCAAACATGGTCTTGGTTTCCATGAAACTGTTAAAGGAGAATCTAGCTCACAAGGAAGTGCCAAAAATTCAGAAGATCTCAATGTAAAACCTGATGTGTTGAAAGAAACAAAAGATCAACCAACAATCATGAATTCTCAAAGGAATTCATTCAAGAACGTTGAATGTTTTAAATGTCATAATTATGGGCATGATACAGTAAATTGCAGGAGCAGATCATTTCAGCCACAAACAAACAAGTTCTACTCAGAAAGGTACTCTAGCTTCTTCAGGGGATATTGTTTTTCATGTAACAAGTATGGACATAAAGCAGATGATTGTAAAAGGAGGAAGGATAGAAATACTCATTATGATTCTTATGTTTATTTCTCTGGCCACATGAGATGTTATGTTTGTAATAAGTATGGACATGTAGAAAAAGAATGCAGGATGAACAGATCTGGGAAAGTGGACAATTTTCAGCACACTGATGGAAAGCTCAAGCAAATTTGGAAAAAGAAGGAGGACCGATCAGAAACGTAGGGAATTCAGACCCTACTGCAGTCATCCGCTTCTGAAGCTGACTTTTCTTATTGACTGCAGGAATGATGTGGGATACATTATGAGAGTTAGTAATGTATCGTCACAGGAGGAGCAATGTATGATGTCTCTCATGGTTGAGTTGATTATACTGGTTATGTTTACTTCTGACAGCGCTTCTGATGTAGAAAGGACAGGTAGAGGAGGTACAAGCTTAGGAGGAAATGAAGGAAGATGGAAATTTTCTATGCTTCACTTTCCATACGCAGGTTCCATTAACTAAAGTCGCGTATACACGCGAGTTCCAGAAGACGCAGTCGCGTATGCATTGATGATAAGAAACTTTATCTGATAGCTGAAGATCTGAAGCAAAGGTCCAGGGGGAGCATCAGTCTGACTGCTGATGACTGCACTGTTATTCTAGTTATACTCATGATAATGAAATGATGCGTGGGTTCTTGTGTTGAAGATTATGGATGAAGCCTGGTTGCTTTATGATGAAGAGCATTCGTTGTTGAGATGAAAGCCTTATAATTCAGAGATGAGGACTGATCATGCAGAGATTGTTGCTGATGACTTGCTGATGAACATATTCAGGTTGCACAAGTTAAGATGGAGCACTAGTTCAGGGGGAGTAGCAGGTTACTAATGATTGCATTGTTGGAAATATGATTGCTTATTCTTTGGTCTTTGTGATACTCATGCTCAATGATGATGACTTGGTACATAGATTATTATGATGAGATTTTGAGCCCTGGTTGCTGATAAGAATCTTTTGTGCTCACACATGGATGAGTTGGATATCATTTGATTCAGATCATGTAGAGTTTGTTGCTATGGTTGAGATCTTTTGCCTACATATGTTACTTCATGTCACATCTTGAAGATCATGGTGATTTTGGACCACATGGATGATTGCTTGACACATATTTGAAGATGCTGATCTGATATGAGAGTCTTTCTTGGAAAGATTGTATTGATGCTGCAAAGGATCTAAAGGCTTGGTTACTAATGGGCTTATGCTACAACCATTGGATGACGCTTGAAGACACAACTACACTATTCTGTTATATCTGTAGTCCAGGGAAGCATTCAAATATCTCAGAAAGAAGATGAACATTGTCTTTTCCTCATAGAGAATCAGATCTGCATAAATTTGAGAAGATGGCTTGGGATACGCGGGTTTCCTGAAACACAGTTGCGTATGTACGCGAGTTCCTGCACATAAACCCGCGTATGGTTGGTTGCTGACAATTTTTTGGATGGTTCAGCATTCTTCAGCACAGCTGCAGTGCTGTCTGGTATCTCTGATACTGTTTGGTATCTCTGGTGGTGTTCCAGCTCTCATAATTCTGTTTCTAATGTTTTGATGAAGATGCCTTGATGATTTGTTGGTGAAAATGTTTAGGATGCACAAACTAAGGGGGAGCCTTAGTCATATGAAAAGGATGCATGGATGCACAGATTCAGGGGGAGCATTAGTTTTGCTGAGTATAATGCATTGCTAGCATTATGGTGGTTCTGATATATGATCTCTCTTGAGGTCTTTTTGGTATTAATTATGAAAATTCATTTTTGTACTTTGATGAAAAGGTATGGTTGAGACCCATGTTGTAAAATTGTAATATTCAGTCATGTAAGGACTTGTCAATTTGTAAACCCACTTGGTTGGGGAGCGAGTCATGTTTGTAAACCCACTTGGTTGGGTAGCTGAGTCAGATTTGTAAACCCACTTGGTTGGGTACTTGAGTCTCATATGTAAATCCACTTGGTTAGATATTTGATGTAAGTATGAGTCATTGGTGATAGGAACTTCATAGAGTCATGTACTTCATTGAAAATATGTTTGAAGATTCAGCATGAACTCAGGGGGAGCTTGGTCACTTCAGTATACATCAGATGTGCAGAACGCTTCTTCCACATGAGGAGAAAAGGGGGAGAGTGTTGGTTTTGATCCGCCCTTTGCCCTTGATGTCAAAGGGGGAGAGTGACATGGTGTTTGAATGATGAGAAGTTAAAGATGTCAAATATTTGGGAGAGTGACATATTTGGGGAGAGTGACATGGTACCTATCTGTTGTGGTAACCAAACACCATCATGGTTGCCATCAAGTCCAAAGGGGGAGATTGTTGGAAATATGATGCAGAGTGTTGTCCTTGATGGCAACCCACTAAATGAAGATAAAGACATGCGACTATTGACATGTGTTGTCCTTGGTGGCAATACACAGTGAAGTTATGCTTGACTTGATGAGCATGTGTGAGAATGTATAAAATATGATGAAAGAGTATCTCTCTTTGCATACGGATCAGCCTAGAAATCGCGTGTACGCGGAAAATAACGTGCCAAGTCGCGTATGGGCGACGCTCAAAAGTACAGTAGGGTAACATCAATTAAAGACATTGTATTGGGTAATGATCCGCCTAATTGACCCCGTCCAGGTAGTTTTGGGCTTATGGTATTGTTTTGGTCCATGGTATTGAAAAAGGGGGGCTCATGGTATTGAAAAGGGTAAACCTATATAAGGAGAAGAAATTCATTGTGCAAATCATATGTGTGGGTGCAAGATGTCTGAGCTTGAATGAATACTTCTCTCTGAAGTATATCTGAATGGAAAGGGTTACACTTGAATGATAAATCTGATTGTATGATGCACCAATGATGAAGAAGGTGATCTAGATCTGAATTGCTCTTGTATTTGTTAGATCTGATTAGGGAAGGCTTAGATCTGTGATGAGGCGAGCATCAAGGCGAACATCTGTCTGAAGAAAAAGGGTAGATCTGAACTGAATATCTGATCTGATGAAGTATGCTGCTATGTAATGATTGAAGATCTATACGCTACTTCGCCGCGGAGGAAGCGCGTATATACGCAGCTTCAGCGAAGATAAAGCGCGTATGCGCAATAAAATATACACTGAGGTATACGCTGGTTTGTGTGGACGGAAGCGCGTATATACGCGACATCAGTGAAGTAAAAGCGCGTATGCATACTAGGGCTTGCTGAAGCAAGGGGTATGAAATATCTGATCTGTTCTGCTGTGTTTCTGCTATCTGATCTGTGTTGATATGAATCTGTTGATGATGTATGGTTGTGCTTAAAAGTATGGAAAGGGTTCGGTCTGGAAATATGATGAATTGTGGCCTACAAGTTGTGTTCTATTAAAGTGGTTGGATCCAGTGTGAAAATTGATGAAACGTGGTCCAAGGTGGTGCTGAAGGTTGTAGCCTTCAGTCAGGGGGTTGTAGCTCCCTTCCAGGAGAGGCTGGTAAACGAGATCGGGGGTCGTAGCTCCCTTCCAGGAGAGGCTGGTAAACGAGTCAGGGGGTTGGAGCTCCCTTCCAGGAGAGGCTGGTAAACGAGCGCAGGTGGGTGCCTGCGTGCTGGTAGGAGTCTGTGCTAGCACATATGTTGTAAGATGTTTTCTCTATAATAAAATATTGAAGGCTGAGCAACTGCAGCGGTGGTTTTCTCCCGACTTGGGTTTCCACCTAAAAATCCTGGTGTTCATGTGTGATGCTTTGTGTGATGATTTATTCTGTTCTTACTGCACATGTTTACTACTTAATGAATATCTGATGAATAAATGAAGGAATGATTTAAGTGAAGAATTAATGACATAAATAAATATCTGTGTATACGCGAGTTTCGTAAAGGGTATCCGCGTATATACGCAAGTCTGGTTCAGGAAAGTAGCGTATGCGTTTTAGAAGCAAGAAAAAGTGAAAGTTCTGAATTTGCAGTAAATACTGATTCACCCCCCCCCCCTCTCAGTATTTTTCCCAACACTCCTTGCATCCTTTCTTTGATTATGTGCAACCATACTTCATATCCTTCTTGAAACTTGCGATCAACTCTATGTTTGTCATGCCTCTCCTTGTATTTTCTTTGACTCTTCTCAAGTTGTTCTTGAAATTTTTGATGAATAATCTGAATCTTCTCAATGAACTTTCAAGCCTTTTCAATATCACTATGCCCATCAATTGCAACATTCTTCTCAAAGATAAGGTCAGTGTAGGCGGCTAGTTGGTAAAGGGGTTCTCGTCATGATGGCAAGGTCTTGTGCTCAAACCTGAGTGAGGGCATTGACTGGTCATGGGAAATGCTAAACCTGGGCCAATCCCGCTCACCTTTAAGCCCCACGAGGGTAGGCGAATTGGTAATTGAAATGTGGTGAAGTTCGTTTGTAAAGCGAGCTTTGTACATGAGGTCATGAGTTCAAATCCCCCCGGACTAAAACAGAGCGTATGGAGAGCGGCGGGCGCATGTTCTCGGTGGTTATAGTGGTAGCAGTCAGAATCAACCCCGTATAATGTGAGACATGAGGCTGCCCCAATTGTTGATTCCACTATATACAAAAAAAAAAAAAACATCCTTCTCAAAGATTAAGTCTAAAGGCGATTTCGAAAAATACCCAAATCAAGCTTCAAAAGGTGAAGTATTTGTAGAAGAGTGCATGGCCCGGCTGTAAGCGTGCTAAATGTAATGAAGTTTCTCATCCCACAAATTGGGATGTTTTCTAAAATATCCTCTCAATAGATGCACAACATTTTTGTTCACCACCTCGGTTTGGCACCACAAACTAAACGGCATAACCAACCACTCAAAGAATCCTTATTTGGTTTTTAATGCAATATTCCATATGACACTTTCTGCAATTCTTACTTGATGATATCCACTTCGTAAATATAACTTAGTGAAAAAGTTTGCTTCTTTCAGCTGATCTAGCAAATCATCTATCCTTGGGAGTGGGTATCGATTTTTTACCGTTATCTTGTTCAAAGCTCTGAAGTCGACACACATGTGCCAAGTCCCATCTTTATTTGGAATCAAGACTATGGGTGAACTACATGGCGAAGTGCTTGGACTTATGAGTCCCTTGTCCAACATGTCCTTGATTTTCCTCTTTATTTCAACTCTCCATTATCGACATGTGATACATGCCGATGTTTGGTAGAGGACAATCTTGTTGCAACTAAATCTCATGTTGAATTGCACTTTTTGGAGGAATCCTGTTAGCTCCGGAAACATCTCATGATGTGCATCAAATACATCATATAAATATGATTTCAACTTACAATCACAATCCTCAAATGACTTATGATTAACATCATCTTTAGTCTTAATCATTAGAAGAACAAAATTCTTACTTGAATTCACCAGCCTCTTTACCTGTCCAGCATTTAGCATTGCAATGCTTGTCTTCTTGTGATGTGCTCTAAAAATGAAATCCTTGTCATATTTGAATAAATGGTATTTGTTCTCATGGTGATGGAAGATCAATTTCCTGTCATATAAGTAAGGATTGCCCAACACAATACCTGTAATGTCAAGAAGAACCACATCTAATTCAATTGTGTCAACAAAATGTGCAGTTATTGCAAAGCGCAAGATGCACTTCTTTGAAACCTGTAAATTTGCAACCTCACAAATCCACCCAAGTGGATATGGTTTTGGATGTGCAATGGTCTCAAGATTAAGTTTATTGACCAAGTATTTAGATATTATGTTTTCTTGTGACCCACTATCAAACAGTGTGTCAATCTTGGTATGTTTGGATATGACCCTCACATGAAATAGTTCAATTCTCTCTTCTTCATTTGGAGCTTGCATATGAAAGTTTCAAGTACTAGTAATGAGTTTTGTTTCAATTTCTTTCCCCTTCATGTTCTTCAATCCCATGGCTTTAATTTTCTATTCATCACCTAAATCCTCTCCTAAGTCATGTTTGGTAGTAGCTGCAATTTTCTGCTTCCCTTGGTTATTTTTATACTTGGGTCTCTTTTCAAGATGTAAATTCCAACAATTTTTCTCTTCATATCCTTCTCTTGAATAATTTTTACAAACCAATTTCTCTCCCTCTTTCTTGACAGATGCATTCTTTTAGCCCTTACCTTTTTAGGCCTTCTCTTTGTTTTCCCCCTTAAAAGGTTTCTTCCTATTCTCATCAATAATGTTTTTCCCTCTTGCTTCTAAATGTATGGCCTGAACACAAAATTCATCTAAGCTTGTATGGTTAAACATGAGAATAGAATGTTTTAGGTAGCTATGTAAGCCTCCTATGTACTTGAGAAAAGTATCTTGACTCTGCAAATCTACCCCTAGTAAGAGAGCTCTTCTCCTAAATTCTTGGGTGTATTCTTGTACATTTTGTCCTTTCAATTGTCTAAAATTTTTCCAGTTCATTATGGCTTTCTGCATGTGAGCTAATGGATAAAATTTTCGTTTTATTGAAGTAATGAAATCAATCCGTGAAAGGTTAATCTTACCATGCTTCTTGATCTCCTCCTTTGTCTCGGCTTCCCACCAAACAAGAGATGCACCTTCCATCCTCAATGAAGCTAGTTGTATTTTGGTATCATCATCATGAAGGTTCTAGATTCTCAAGTAGACCTCCAATTGCCTAATCCAATTATCAAGCTTTTCTGCATTGACTTCACCATTAAACATTGGAAATTCAAACTTAACATCAAGTTTTAGAAAAGGACTTTTACCAGTGTTATTTGACTTGTGTGACTGGTGTACTGAAGATGAAGTAGAGGATGATGATGATGAGGGTGAGGATAGTGACTTTCCACTACCTCCATTTCCTCCATTGCCCTTCTTTGATTTATCTTCATCATTGTGACCTCCTGATGATCCCTAACCTTCCTTGTGAGTTTTGGATCCTTATCCTTCTAGTATTTCATTCTTTTCTTGATAAAGGACTCCCACCATTTCAGTCATGTTAAGGAATTATTTCCTGAACACTCTTTCTTCTTCTTTGGGATCCATCTCTTCATGGATTTCTTCTTCTCTTGGAGGCATTCTTATTGATTCTTTTGCTTCTTTTGGAGGTGAGCTAGGTGGGGGAGAATGTGGCAATCTTGCCCTCCTTTGATGTGGCTCACTTTGAGAACCTCTTGCTTCCACCAATTTTCCTTCTCCAGAGCCTAGTAAGCATGAAAACCCTTGCAAATAGTTAAACAAATATTTGCACATAAAAACACCAGAGATTAAACTCTAGCTCTGATACCAACCTGATATGAAAGGAGTATATTAGTTGGTTGTGCTAAGTGTCCTTGCAGTATTAAAAACATGTACAATTTGTCTCCATTTGTTTGCTTAAGGAATGTGTGTTTTAACCATGAAACATAGATGAATATGTGAGTTTTAAGCATGAAAATAAGCCTAAATAACACTGTAAAATAGTGTATAATAGAGAAAAAACATTACATATAAGTTTTACACAGTAGACATGATGAAGAAGTTCACCCCTCCTGGGCTACATCTGATGGTCCAGCTCCCAATGGCATGTCCCTCTTGTCATTATGCTCAAAATTACAAATACATCTGTTCACAAACCTATAATGGTTGTTTTATCTACACCAGTGGCTCCAGAATTCTCAAATTAGTCTAGGTAGACTATTGTTTCACTCAAATTGGTCGAAAAATGACCTCCCAAAGTGTTTTTCCCATATCAGCTAGAAAAACTCCACTAAAAGTGGAGAACTATACATAACTGGAGTTAATTTTGGTAAAAACCCCAAATTTAGGGTGCCTTCGCAGATTCCGCCGAAAATGACCATTTGAATTAAATGCATGTATGTGGTTAGGGTGGGGTGGTCACATGCCGACCCCCTGCCTCAAACTCCATGGTTTAAATTTTTTTTGAAAATCCGCATTGGAGCAGAACTCAGAGTCATACAGTTCCATGACCGTGGCATTTAATGAAATGAAAATTTTTTTTTTTTCTGCCATGTGACATTTCGATCGGGAGGTTATGGTTGGATAAAACGTAAGCCCGCAACCGTCACATAAGTTGCTACTACGTCGAATGTGAACACAATATTACCGCCAGAAGTTACGGTTTATACAACCGTCTCGTTGCAGTTTTATGTCACAACCTAACATGTGGCCGCAAACATCGCCATTGGAGTTAAGGTTTTGGTTAGCCGTCAACTTGTAGTTTTATGCTGCAGTTTTAATGGCATGTGACCACAACCTTGGGGTCACCCCCCATCAACTTTAAAATATATACAACATAAATTAAAATGATGAACTTATAAGGTAAGGATCATGTGATAGGAGAGACAATAGATGTCTTGGCATGCAGGCTGATTGTCACGGGTTCCACCACCCCCCCCCCCCCCCCTTGACTCCCCCAAAATTTTGATAAAACCTCCTGGGGACACATGGCAGCATTCGGGCTTGCCACATGTCACCCATCCAATGGTACCACTTAAAACCTGTACATATCCATCCAACGGTCCAGAAACAAATTTTGTACAACCAAATCAATGGCCCAGAATCAACCACGTAGCGAGATCTGATTAATTATGAGAAAAAGGAATATTCCCAGTACATTCCACCTGTTAACTGTACTTGCATGCTGACTGGGCATCCCAGTCACCCTGTCACAAAAATTTTAGCTATTTGTGAAAACGAATGGAACGTGATATCTTCCTCATACGACATTAGTTTTTCGAACTGTTCATGGTGCCAGAATCACAAAAACGAGGCCTTTCCGGTAGATCAGGTTCGGTATAGTTTTGAGCACTTTTAATTTTTAGCAAAACACATGATCTCTTGATTATTTTCCCACGTGGAAGTTGTATGGCACTCGATGTTGATCCTGGAACTACTTGTAATTGTCATTGGATTTCTCCAAGATGTCGTGGACCTGCTAGTGGACGTGCTAGATGTGTTCAATAAATATGGTTGTTGTATCATCCTCAGATAGTACACATGTGGATTATGTCTATGTAGTTGCATGAGTTATGGAAACATCAGGCAGTGATGCGTGTGGGTCATATCAATGGAGTGTTTGGCCTGACAGTATAGAGGAACCTTTTGGGTGAGGAGAAAATTTCCATGTATTACTCCATGACTTTTTCCATCTGTTGCTACCATGCAGGGGAGCCCTGTTTGGAGGTTGTGGCCACAATCTTCTTCTTTCCCTATGGGTGAATTGTAATGAAAAAAAAATTCCTGGTTTGGAAAATAATCTTACTATGTTGATTTGTAGTAATCAAAGAGATGGTGGGAGGCGGTACTACCTTCGGTATTCGGTACAAATTATTTACTAGAGTACTAATAATAGAATGAGGCTTAGATTCATACACAAGAGGTCACTTCCACAAGTATGGTTGGCCCAATAATACATCAGACATTTCAAGAGGAGAAACATCACACAATACCTCATCCGTGAAGGGCTCAATATTGTACAGAAGCCGACACTACTAGCTGACACGGATATCTCTTCCTTGGTGAAGCTAGCCGATGATATATGACAGCGGTGTGTTATGGTTGGTATGTTGAGCCACTTCAAAAAATTTGCTGAAATGAGGTTTTTTTGGCTTCCGCTATCGACAAGGAATTACAGTTAAGAACCCTTCACCCACATATGCGAATGGAAGAGGTTCTCCTCCTCCTCTGGATCCTCCCTCTAGATATTGGTTGTGCAAATAGTGACACTAGGATTCACATCAATGATTTTCTTCCCTTTGTCATTCCCATTGTCCAGTTCTGACTCAGAATCAAAACATGCATCTTATTCAGATGCCTTTAGCTCGACCACTAGTGACTGTTTTTCCCGACACTCACTTGTGTTGTGATTGGAGTTGTTATTAAATTCACACTACTTCCTCATATCCTTCTTTTTCTTTGTGGTGTTGTTTTGAGTCACCCCGCTTCATCTTTTCCCTTTGTTCTGTGGTTTAGGGGCACCTTTCCTTGGCTTCATATTCATGGATCCAAATTCTTACTTCTTCTGCTTCAATTTTTTCTCTTTCGTGGTGGTATATTGATATGCCACGCCAAGTGAGGTAATGTCAAGGAACTCCATTTGCTCCTGAATTTATATGTGTAAAAAACTATGGTACTTGAGCAACAAATGTCTCTCCGAATCTTTAATATCAAACCTTGTGCGCAGGGTATGGAACAAATTCGTCATCTCGTGCACATCTTGACCCCTTTGTTGTCGCAATGATGGAAATTAGATATTACAGAGCAATGCAACACATAAAATATGCGGAAACATAAACACAAAAAAAATATAAAACTAGAGAGACACAAATATATGTGGTTCACCCAATTTGGGCTATGTCCACCCCAAAAAGCCAGTCCTTCCTTTATATTATCTAGCAAAATGAAGATACACAACCTACAATAGATCCATTGTAGTATCTTTTGTTCTCTTTCACAGTCTCCATATTTGTTTTTGTCTTTGAGAATACACATAAAATACACAGCCACAATACAATACTCTCATTCAAAACGAGGAGTTTCCTTCTAAGGAAAAAAACCCTAAATTAAACATAACTTTTACCGTCAGATCATCTGCCTAATGAACAACCCAGATTGACTATAAATTAATATACTTTTACAAGGCAACTTTACATATGTTTTAAGCTTCAGGGGAATTGGCCCTGAAACCCCCCATGCAACATTCATTTACAGGCTGCGTTGTCTCCCCGTTAGGAACATGGGTCCAACGTTGAGATACATCTAAATAAAGAAGATAATCAGGCTCCATACCCAACAATATCCCACTTGGAGACTGATTGTAGCAACTCCTCTGCTGCTTCATTTGCTGGAAAATTACTCCACTTTGGACCTGGCTATTTCTCATCTTCATCATCATACTTGAAGACCAATTGAGACTGATCATAATCTCAGTTTCTCCCTGGATACAACTTTTGATAGCATATCTGTAGTATTCTGGCTAGTGTGTATCTTTTCTAGCTTCAACTGTGCATCTTCCAATACAGACTGTATGAAAAGGTACTTGAGCTGTATGTGTTTAGTTATGGAATGAAATGATGATTTCTTTTCAAGGTGAATGGCACTTTGGCTGTTACTGTATAACATGCCCATCTCATGCTTCTTACCCAATTCATCCATAAACCTGTGTAACCAAATCATTTCTTTACTAGCCTCTATAGAAAAAGCATACTCAGCTTCTGTTATTGAAAGTGAACCGACACTTTGGATTTTTGAAACCCAACTGACAGTTGTTCCACCTACAATAAATACATACCCTGTAGTTCTCCTCTTGTTATCTCTATCACCTGCCATATCTGCATCAACATATTCATGTAGAGCAATGTTTGAACCACCAAAGCATAATGCTTGATTTGTGGTACCTCTCAAATATTTGAGAATCCATTTCACTAACATCCAATGTTCTTTTCCTATATTGTTCATGTAACTACTTAAAAATCCCACAACATGTGCAATATCAGGCCTTATGCAGACCATTGCATACATTAAGCTTCAAAATTCTGCATGGATATAAAATTTTAGACATATAATCGATTTCTTCTTGGGTCTTGGGGCACATCTCCTTAATAAGTTTGAAATGGCTAGAAAAATGTGTAATAACTGGCTTTTCATTTTGCATATTAAATCTTTTCAACAGCTTCTGTATGTACTCATTTTGAGACAATGTCAATTTGTGATTTTTCCTATCTCTAGTTATTCTCATACCAAGGATTTGTTTTGCATCTCCTAAATCCTTCATTGCAAATGAATTTTCCAATTTTCTTTTGAGCACATTTATTTCCTACATGTTAGACCCTGCAACAAGCATGTCATCTACATACAATAACAATATAATATAACCACGATCATTTTTTTTTTCTAGATAAACAAAATGATCAGAGTGACATCTAGTATAACCTTTTTCAGCCATAAACCTGCCAAATTTTAGATACCACTTCCTTGGAGCTTGTTTTAAGCCATACAAGCTCTTCTTTAACCTACACACTATTTTTTCTTTCCCTCTGAACTCGTACCCTTGTGGTTGCTGCATATATATCTCTTCCTCCAAATCTCCATGGAGAAATTTTGTCTTTACATCTAACTATTCAAGATGCAAATCTTTCACTGCTACAAGACTTAAAATAGTTCCGATTGAAGTCATCTTGACAACAGGAGAAAATATTTTATCAAAATCAATACATTTCTTTTGTTCAAACCCCTTCACCACAAGTCTAGCTTTGTATCTCTGTTTTATCCATCTTCTTCCTTCGGCCTGTAAACCCATATTCTGCAATGTTTTTTTACCTCTAGGAAACCTAACTAAGTCCCAAGTATTTTTATGTATTAAGTATTCCATTTATTATTTCATGGCTAGCTCCCACTTCTTCCTGGTTTCGACCTACATTTCTTTTTCATAACATTCGGTTCCACCAAAATCAGTCAACAATAAATAATATAATGAAGGAGAGTATTGTTCAGGGGGTCTACTTATCCTTGTATATATTCTGACACCATTTTCAGGTGTTTGAGGTGCCTGTTTCTATTTTTGTGGTTGTTGATTATTATTATTTTTAGGCACATTTACTTTTTCTGTGATCTCATCAAGAACGGTTTTTTTTTTCTTTTTCTTGTTTCTTTTCCTGCAACTGATTCTTATACAAGACCTTTTCATTGAATATTACATATCTGCTCCTAATGATTTTGTGATTTTCATAAACATATAAGCGATAACCAAAATCATTAACACCGTATCCAATAAAGGTACATTTCTTTGATTTTTCCTCAAGCTTTGTTCTATTTTCTTTTTTAATGTGGACAAAGGCCTCACAACCAAAAGGCTTTAAAAAGGAGTGGTTTACCTTTTTACTTGTCCATGCCTCCTCTAGAATACCACCATCCAAGGAACTTGAAGGCCTTTTGTTTATTAGATAAACAACGGTATCTATAGCATCTGCCCAAAATTTTGAAGGCAATCCAACATGCAATCTCATGCACCTTGCATGCTCTATGATTTTTTTGTTAATCCTTTCTGACACACCATTTTCTTGTGGTGTTCTTGGAACTATCTTCTCTCTGCAAATTCCATGCTCTGAATAGTACTTATCAAACTCTTTGCTGAAATATTAACCTCCATTGTCTAATCTCAGACACTTCAACTTCTTTCTTGTCTCAATCTCAACCAAAGTTTTCCATTTATTGAAAGTATCAAATACATCATATTTATTCTGAATACAATAAATCCCAGTTTTACTAGTTGCATCATCCATAAAATTAACATAATAATGAGAGCCACCGAGAGATGATACCTAAGCAGGTACCCATACATCTGTATGCACAAGATATAATTGTTTTCTATTCTTTTCTTTCCCAACTCTAAGAAATCTATCTCTCTTATGTTGTCCATAAATACAATTCTCACATAAATCCAAATCAATATTCTTCAAACTCGGCAAAAAAATTATTGAGTGAAGAATCTTCATTCCCTTGTCAGTCATGTGTCCGAGCCTATGATGCCACAATGCTTCATCTACTTCTTTGGAAGTTAAAGCGTTAACAGAGTTAGAAATACCATTGCATAAATATAATGTACTAACATTTTCGCCTTTTTTTATTACGAGGGATCCTTTAGTGATGTTCCAAGTTTTATCTGTGAAAGTTGTCACACAACCTTCACCGCCTAACTGCCCTATTGAAACCAGATATTTCTTTAGATATGGAACATGCCTTACCTCCTTTAATAGCCATTGGTTTCCATTATGTTATTTTACAAGAAATTTACCCATTCCAACAATTTTACAAGGTTTATCATCACCCAAATGAACTTGTCCAAAATCTCCTTGAACATAGTCATGAAAATATTTCTTATTAGGTGTGGCATGGAATGAGGCCCCTAAATCTACCACCAAGGAATAAATAACATTTTCTAAATAAAGAATCAAGGAATCTTGTAAAACATCACTTGTCACATTTTCTTCATGACTATTTTCTTGCTATGTGTCTCCTTCTTTTCCCTTATGAGATCTAAAATATTTCTTTAGGTGTCCTTTCTTTCTGCATTTCCAGCACACTATCCTCGATATGGACTTGGATCTGCCTTTGTTACACATTATTTTGTCACCATGACATTTTTCTGCCTATATGGGTTCATCAATACCTATATAATGCTCCCTTAGAAATCTACAACCCGAAAGTTCCTAAACCAAGTCCTGAATTTGGAGAAAAGCTTGTAAAAATTATAAAAACACTTGTACCACACTTTTCATTAGCCTTACCTATGGCACCACATCCTTTTTCTCCAAAAACTACATAGCCGATCACATGCTTTCTTCATTAAAATTGTGGACCCTTGTAAAAGGTAAATTTAAGGCGAAAGTAAATTCTAGACGCCCAGCTGGTCGAATATTCTCCCAGCTGGAAGCTTCTAGAACGCGTTATCCAGTCGAAGCCTTACTCCCTCCATTTATCATGAAAATTCATTCCTTCATAAAAGGAGCCTATTCCTTGGTTATTGGAACTTAATCCCTTGATAAGGGCACTCTATCCCTTCCATTTTGGAGCTGTAACCACTTTCCTTCTCCTATAAATTGAAGCTTTGGTTCAGTCTCAAGGGTACGTGCTCACATATGTAAAACTTATCTATGCATTTTGTATACACTTAGTACTTTCTTTGTACTCGGTAGTTGCGATAGAGAAGGGAATTGCTGAAGAAACATACTCTTTTTGCTAGTTGCGAGAACGATTACATACTCGTAGTTAATCTAGTTCAAAGAGTGGAAGGGCTTGTCAGACTAAAGGAAAAAACCTATTCTAGACCCCAGAAGGACCTGTACGACATCAAGGTGAATGTGGTTGTAAGACTCCTTCTTTTATTTAAAGATAATATAATTGGATCATGTTTTCTTAATAAGTTGTTTATGTATTTACTTGAATGACTTATTTCTTAAATTCTTTGATCATTAAGATAGATTTGTGATTTCTGAATTAGTATATGTTTCAAGTGCTTTTGATCCTCTTCTATGTCTATGTTTGTAGATCTTAAGAGGTGACTTCTTGGAGAAACGGAAAGAAGAATTCAATTAGCATTGGATCACAGGTAGGTCCTTTCTTCATCATATAAAATTCTTAATTACATATAATCTAGAGAAAGTAGTTTACATTTGTCCTATTTGTTTCTAGCTATCCTTGTGATACTAGGGAGATCGTTCTTGTCTATAAGAATGATTTATCCACCTAACAACCTTTCCTTGATTTACTGCGATATCCTGATCTCTTTCCTCTTTCCATTTTTCTTCTCGTAGACTCTGCACTCAAAGCATTACCCGATGTGTCATCGGATCTTTTCCATCGCATTTCCTCACTAAGGATAGCACCAACAACATCATCAAACTTTAAAGTACTAGATCCAGAGATAGAGTTACTAATGACCATAACTAAACCATTCCAACTTTCTGGCAATGAGCACAAAATTAACCGAGCCATAACTTCATCATCAAATTTTACCCCTATAGAACTTAAATGACTAGTAATCGTATTAAAATCATGTAAATGGTCAACAATAGATCCACCTTCTGAAATCTTCATATTAAATAAATGTTTCATAAGAAATATCTTATTTGAGGTCGAGGGTTTTTCCTATAGTTTCGCCAATGCCTTAATTATACCCTTTTTTGTTGTTTCCTTCAAAATATTTAAGGCTACCGATGCTTCAAGGCATAACCGTACTATTCCAAGTGCCTTTCTATCAATAATCTCCCATTCTGCATCTATCATGCTCGCCGACTTCTTTGTTTTTCTGCTCAATGGTAGGTACAAATATTTCTGATACAGATAATATTCCATCTGAATCTTCGACAGTAGATAGTTTTGGCCATTAAATTTCTTGACCCTAAATTTACCATCTTCCACCATTGCTCCCACTCGAACTAGGAACCCTTCTTTCCTATGAGTTTATCAGCCAAATATACCTTCGACTTTGATACCATTTTTTAGAAAATAATATATTACAAAGCAATGAAACACATAAAATATGCGGAAACACAAACACAAAAAACATATAAAACCAGAGAGACACATATATATGTGGTTCACCCAAGTTGGGCTACGTCTACCCCAAAAAGCCAATCCTTCCTTAATATTATCCATCAAAATGAAGAGACACAACCTATAGTAGATCTTTTGTAATATCCTCTGTTATCTCTCACAGTCTCCCTATCTATTTCTCGCTTTGAGAATACACATACAATACACAACCATAATAAAATACCCTCGTACAAAATGAGGGGTTTCCTTCTAGGGCAAGAAATCCTAAATTAAACATAACTTCTATCGTCAGATCATCCGCTTAGTGAACGACCCAAATTGAATAGAAATTATAATACTTTTAAAAGAAAATTTTACTTCTGTTTTTAGCTTCAGGGGCGCCCCCCTTAGACCCCCTAGGCAGTGCTCAATTATGGGCGGTGTTGCCACCCCATTAAGAACAGGGGTCCAACATTGTGATACATCTAAATAAATAATATAATCAGGTTCCACACCCAACACGCAACGTGGTCCATTGGATGTACTTGTCCTCACAGCTTCCCATGGGGTAATATTGTTCCTTGATGCCATCTCAGAATGAAATCCAAGTGGGTGCAGCTAAGAAAAGAGAGGGTTCCCTCTCATCCTTTTTCTCATAGTAGGTTTCCCACCAGTCTTTGACATGGTGGGTGGCTTTGGGGAGTGAAAAAGTAATATTTTCTCGGTCAAATAAATCATGGATCAAAAAAATACCATTCCAGCCAATTCAACCATCTATCTACGATGCCTACATCTATCTGGCCTTCAAATACATGAATGTCGAAGTTGAATTCTACCTTGAAAGGAGTTGCGCCTCTAGAGTGGTTAATGGATGCAGATGCACCACCAGTGGGTAGTCGTTGAAGGATCTGCGAAAATTTATCCATCATCACGTTCCTTTGTTTCTGAAGGGCCTTTTCAAGCAATATTTTGATAGGATCTCATGTTCCCTCGTCTTTCTTTTCTTCTGCCATGGGAGGCCGTCGGGGTTTGCGAGGCTGATCTTGCAAATGTTCAACCAGATCGAGCCATAAATCATTATACCCCAAAATAGTTGGGGACAAAAAAATAAATATCAAGAAAGAGAAGACTTCTCTGATACCACTGATTTGGATCTTGGAGAAAGACCCACAAGATCTAAAAGATTGAAATGGACCTCTTGCTGCAACTTTGTTGATAACTTCTGCTATAGGTGATGAAATCAAATTCCGTCAAAGACCCAATTGAGGTATTGAAGAGATATTCCCATTGATATAATACATTTGAAATTTTGTGACCTGTGGGGTGATAAAATTATTCCCCAAACTCATGGTACGCGTGACGACGCAAGGTTCCAGACAAGTGTAACTTCAATTGCTCATATCTCTTAAACCGAGAAACGAAATCAAATTCTGTCATTTGAGAGAATAAAAAATAATTTCCAACAAGATATTTTTCATTCTCTAATATGATATGTGGAGACTATGGCACTTGCATGAATTTTTCTAAAGATTACTGCAAAACATTGAAACTAAATATGTTTCAAACACTTATTCCCATGGAGTCGTAACTTGAATCTGAATTTATGCAAGAATGAAATAAAATACAAAAATAAAAATAAAATTAGAGATGTAAAAAAAATAAAAGTTTGTTTCATTAATATCAAATGACTAAAATATACTTACAGATAGAATGGACATAAAATAGCTAGGACAATGGTAGCTTATCTCTAAAAAGAGATGTGGCGAGTACATGCCTCTGAACTATGTGACAATGAGGCTCAATGGTATTTTTATTATTGAACAATAAGATAAAACCCTAAAATCCCAAAACCCTAACCCGAGGATATGGAACACCAAGAGTTTATGGGCCTCATTGGGGTTAGTTCGGCGGCCAACTTCTCGAGGTCATAAATTGTTCATATTATATCTGTTTGGTGCATATGATACCTTGTTGGAAATATATCTATGGGGAATACACCATTTAGGGCCTCAAAAAAGCTCCAAAAGTTCAGGACCTGAAAAACTACTAAAAATATTAAATAAGAAAACTGATGAAACTGACTAAGTGGAATAGGTGGGTGGCCACCAATATCCACCTAGATCAAAATATCACCCCTTTTCAACATATTTAATATAATTTTTGTTTTTTTTCAAATCCTTGAGAGTTCCTTTTCATCTTGTATGATGTTGTTCTCCAATTTATTGAGGGATTAGATAATACCCAATAATTATTAAGCCTTACTACCTTGTTCACCTCAATCAATTATACATCCTTATAATATTTCCATGGACTAAGACATTGAGAAAAATGAGTTATGTCAAAGGCTCTTGCAAGATATTGAATCAAAGGGTTTTCCCACAAAGTTGCAAGGAACTTTCCCAAACACTTCAACTCTATGTTATCAGCTCCTTTGTCCTAATGAGAGTGCCAGCCCATCACTTCTAGAAAACTATGAATATTGTTACATCAATTTTTACTAAAGGATTTGATGTGAATAAAATTCATCTGGTCTAGTAACTAGTCTGTAACGATATCGTTCATACTGAGAACATGCCAATTATGTAAACCTCTTTCATACTATGAGAAAATTTGTAACATATGTATTTTCAACTCCTTTCTTTAGTCCCTTTTGATATTTTTCTTTTGTTGTGAACATGATTCAAGCTTCGACACTTATGTGATCTTGTAGTGTTCTTTTAAACTCTCCTGGTCATTACCCTTGACACTTGATACTGGCGCTAAAGTTTGAAAAGTAAAATAATAATAGTTAGCATGGGAGTGCTAGATGTATCTAGTTTTTTCAAGGGGGGATTCACTTTTTACAAGGTCCTATCACATTTCCAAAGTGGTTTTCATTAAAAAATAAATCACAATAAACCCCCCCATCCCCCCTTTTGTTAAATATCAAAAAGCAGGGTAAGGGGGGTCCGCTATTACGCTCTCACCATTGATTTGTTTCAATTTTAGTTGAATAAAATTGAACCTTTGATTAAATTTAATCTTCCAGGAAGAACTCTTGATCACAATTAACAACATTTTTGAACCTTTGGTGTAAGCTCGGCTATTGGGAGCATGCCTATTGTGTGAAAAAACGTTGGAATTTCATTCTATTTTAATGGATCAATTACACCAATATTGATTTAATATATGGTGTCACCTGTCATTCTCATCCGCTATAAAGATTATGAAATTCCTTCTTCATTTGTTGATAATTTTTAGTTGGAAAGCATCCATTAATATGAGAAGTTTCAAAAACATTTGGAAAGACTTAAAGAATTTATTGTTTACCATATGAGGTACATGTCATGAAAACAATACTAAGAGCAGCCACATGCTTTACATAACTGTGAACAATAAATCATTCACTGCCATATCCTACAAACCAGTGAACATAGTATGCATATGGATCAAGGCTTCCACTGACAAATCATTGATAAGAATTTTCAACAACTTCATATTTTTTGAATAACTTGGAAAAGGATCCAAATCCTGCAAATAGAGTCACAACTAGGGCAATACCAGATGCTACTAAAAAAATTGTTACAACAAGGACCTTAAATTTTGATGACGTTATCAACAATTTAATGAATAAGAATTTCTGATGCAAATAAATTATGGAAAGATAGGAAGGAGAAGCTCTAGCCTTAGCGGATCATGGAAGGAAAATTAAACGTATGATATAGGGGCATTCAAAATCAAGAGGAAAGTCAAAATAAAGAACAAGAAAACTTGTTTTCATTGTGGAAAATGAAGACATAAGAAAATTTATTTTTTGTTTTGGAAGAAGGAACAAAAGGAAAAAAAATCAACCAACACAAATCAAATGTCAAACAACACAAATGAAGGTGAGAACATTTTTGTAGCTTCTAAAAGTGAAGTTTTATTTACTGTTTCAGTATAAGAATTTTCTTTTGATACTTCTAGTAGTAGCATTGATTGGGTACTTGACTCTCGTGAATATCGCCATGTGACCCCATGAAAAAGTACTTTTATTACATCTGAAATGGGTGATCATGGTTGAGTACATTTAGGAAATAATCATTTTTGTAATATTGTTGGAGTGGGATATCTCTGAATCAAGACAAAGAATGGACAAGGTATAATGTTGAAATAGATTAAGCATGTCCTAGAGATTCATATGAGTTTGATCTCTATGGGATGATTGCATGATGAAGGATACTCCACAAAATTTGAGAGAAGTGGCTAGAAAATTAGTAAAGGGTCAATGGCCATGGCTATAGGATTCAATACAGGAGTCCTGTATACAATGAGGACAACAAAAAAGATATTAGATGTAGTTATTATTGCAAAAGAATGAAACTAAGAAAAATTATGGCATAAGAACATAGGCCACATGAGTGAAAAGGGCCTAAAAAGTATTGTTGGTAAACATTTGATTCCAATTTTTAAATCCTATGAAATTGATTCTTTTTTCAACATTGTATTTATGTATGCAATGACAAGTTTTTTTCTAGGAGGTGGCCATGAAAGAAAAAAAATTATTAGAATTAATACACTCTAATGTGTTTGTGGTTGTGAATGTTATGTCTTTAGGGGGAGTCTCATATTTTGTCACCATTCATATATGATTCATATAGGAAGCTTTGAGCCTACTTTAAGAAAATTAAGGATTAGGTGTTTGAGATATTTAAAATTTATCATTTTGTCATTGAAAGAGATACTAACAAATAGCTCAATTGTTTAAGGAGAGATAATGATGGAGAGTATTGCTCCAATGAATTCAAGCATTATTGTAATAGATTTGCAATTAAACATTCGAAGAATGTCCTACAAAGGAAGAAATTACCTTCAAAACAAATTTCTATATAATATTAAACATGAGGGTGAATAGAAAAGCAAAGATACAAGGAAAGGCTAGTGGTGGCAGGATTTTCCCAAAAAGAAGGTACTGAATTTACGTAAAATTTTCACCCATTATAAAAATTTCATCCATAAGAGTTATCATTGGTATTTTTGTTGCTTTAGACTTGGAATGTGGACAATTAGATGTAAATAAAACTTTCCTTCTTGTATATGTTGTCGACCCTAGAGACAGCCTTGAGTTGTGAAAGACCAGTGCCTAGGACATCTTATATAGAAAGGAGCGTGTGATATAATAGGGGGAGTTATCAACAAAAGGCTCTCACGCTATCTCTTGTAAACATGGAGGTTAACTTGAATGGGACCAAAACCTTCAGAAAAGGGATGCAGGGAAAGCAATACTGCAAAGGCAAGGTGCGGAATTCTAATACAAATGCATCAGACAATTCAGAGGCAGCTTACTGTAAAGAGGGCCTGTTCAAAAATACCTCACAGAAATAAATAATCAGAAGGTGATTACTGTGTATGAAATATTGAGATAATACTAACTGTCATTGAGATGATATCTAGATACACAATATCACCATGTAATGGGCTTACCAATTTCAGAGTCCATACATGACAATAGCATTTTAAAAATAACCTCCCAAAGAAGCTAATATAGTAGAAATATGGTTGAAGTGAAAAGTGAAACAGTATATCATGCCTGAGCCATATTTAATGTGCTTGACTAGTTCAAGCATGGGTATCAACTAGGATAAATCCATACCAAAAACCAGTGAGCCAGTCGCATTCCAGAACATGATACAAGAAAGGCGGATGAAACAAAATGAACATTAAACTAACACATAAAGGGATAAGTTACAAACTGTGAGACACCAAAGACAAAAATCCTCATTAAAGATGGAACTCCTCCTCACTGAAACCCAATGAGCTCTCTGCATTCATATAAAGTTTCGACAAAAATGCATACAAAATTCTCTTACTGCCTAATTTTCTGAAAATCTGGAACCCTTTACAATCTGTTCCTGGGGATTCTTATAGGAGAATCCGTGATAGTGAGAGTAGATGTTTCATTTAATTTGATTCATTAAGACAGAATGGTGGAAGCGTTCACGCCCACACTGATCAATAACTTTGCGCTGTACTCTGTATTCTGGTCCAGAGATCTCTGTCAGGTCGAGATTGACCTCGGATGTGTTCTTGAAGTCCTTTCTGACTCCCTAAAACTTCTGCTCTAGCCTTCTGGAAATGGTGAACTGGATAGAAAATTTGCAAGGCCTCCATGCTTCATAACTACTGACTGACAGGCATAGAAACTTCTGTCAGTGTTTTCATCTATTTAAGGGCTCGAGGAGGCATGGAGGCTTTAATGGGAAGATGTATTTCCTGGAGAAAAATGTCCCACAGATATTCAAACACAGAACTAGCTGTTGCGTGTGCTCTTTAGGTCTTCAAACTGCGTCTCTATCCTTTGAATATGAGATTAGGCTCTAAATATTCAATTTACAGGCCCAAATCCCTTGAATCTCTGCTGCTGCTACATTTGGCCGTTGATGAAATGGCCTCTCTGTGTTCTAAACCACATTCACTGTGATTATGGAATACAGGGTGAGTTAACCACTCTGCAAAAACCTGCATCATAAAATAAACCAATTATAAAATCCAGGTGGTGGAAGAGATGCTTTGAAAACCTATGGAATGGTGGTGGAAATGGTGCATGCAGGCGAAAACTGGTGGAAGAGACCAAAATTAACATTGAAACCCAAAGTTTAGAGTTTGGGTGGATTTACAAAGAAAAGCGATGGAAATGAATGAACGCGGGCCATTTGATGGTGGGACCCAGCTAAGGGGGAGGGCGATTAGCTTTGGGTTGTTGGATCGTAGGAGGCAATCAACGGCGGAAGTTAAACAATGCAGTTAAAAAAGGATCCGATGAATAAATATGGGTGAAAGCGCGATGCGATGTGGACCGTCGATCTTGGATCAAATGGACGGTCATGATAAAATTGGCGAATCGCAACTGGGAGAGACAGAGGGTGACATTAAGACTTTTTCGATTGTGATTGGAGTAAAGTTGCAATTATGCAATGGTCGTTAGATCAGAGTGATAGATCAACGATGGGGATTAAACCATAAGGGAAGGCCAACGGGCACGAAGGAGTGGAGCGGGATAAATCTAGACCGTCAGATTTGATCGGATGGACAGCCATGATGGAATTGGAGAATCTCAATCGAGGGAGGCAGCGGAGGATACATGAGATAATTCCGATTGTGATTGGAGCGGAAAAGCGATGAAGTGACTGTCGTCCGATCTAGAGGAAGATCGATGGTTCTGATGAAATTGGAGGAGTGGATGGAACTGGGCGATGGGCGCACTGCGATTAGCGCTGGGTCGTTAGATTGGAACGGATAGATGTCTCAGATCACGGCGGCGTTGAACATAAAAAATACACTATCGCATCGGGGGTTTCGACCTTGCAAAGAAACTACGCTTCACTCCGCCCTTCCGATTGCGATTAGCGCCTTTTGACTTAGCGCTTGGTATTAGCACTGGGCTTTATGAAGGAGAAGTGGTTTAAGGGGCTGGCCGAAAGGGGCTAATCCTATTACAAATTAAAAAGTGGGTCTTTCAGCAGAAAAAGAGGATTTTAAGGCTAAAGAGGGAATCGGTAGAGGGAAAAAGGGATATTAAACCAAATGAAGTGTGTTCATAAGGTTAAAGGGGAAGATGGGATGATTTAGAGGGTTAGTGGGAATAAAATAGGGGAAATGGAGGCCTTTTTGGGCATTCTTCTTCACGAAAACAGAGAGACTTTATAATGGAAACAACAATGAGGATTCATCAAAGGCAAAGGCACAAGGAGACTTCAATGATGATGTTTTTTCATAGGGAAAGCATTCCTTGAAATCTCAATGACAGTTTTGACCCCATGTTTGCTTGTCAAAAATTAATAGGGGGCTAACATGATCAACATTGGCTCCACCTGGAGATGACACGTTCATCCTTGGGTGTGTTGAGAACTTCGCAGACCACCTACATCACCAATTTTTACAAATAGGAAAAATAAACCTATTCTACTTCTACCCTTATTACTCCATGAGACCAGATTAAACTGTTGGTCTCATATTTTCCCTACCTAAGCTACATATGCTAGGATTAAACTGTCTAGCAGACTTCTTCTCTACATTCTAGGACAAAATTGAAAAACAGTCAAGCCAGGATTAGACTGTCTGGCCTGCTGGATTTTGCAGAAATTAAAACAACTAACTACATGCTCACAGACTGAGCTTTATTGAGCTTTTCCTACCTACCCTACTCTAACTGGACTATTTACAAGTCTAGCTTACAAAAATTGTCTTCCAATGAAACCAGTCCATCAAATGATCCCATGACTGGTATGTTCTGCCCAGCTCCTTGAACAGGCCGGATAGGCGGGGTTACTCCCACTCTTTCTGTTCTTCGTCAGCAGCCTCAAAAAATTTTCTTCCTGTCCGCAACATGCTGCTTAAAAAGACCTTTGATCCTTCCTTAAACGTTTGCAGGAAATGAGCATAAGGATCATGAAAAGATACCTGGTTATAAAGATTTGGCAGGTTGGTTTCAACCAGGATTGCTTCTTCTTCCACTGGATTGAGAAAAAGACTCTCTTGGGGTAGAGTGTCTCTTTCATATTCTTCATCTGAACTAGAGGACTCATCATATCTTGCAGCTGTGTCCTCTTGGAGCTCTGATATATTTTGCTCTGGTGGGATGAGCTCCGTGAAAAGATCTGTGTATTCTTGAGCAGAGGTTACTTTCATAGCTTCTTCCCTTTCAAGAGAAGGCTCATTATTTTCATCCTGCTCAAGAATCTCTTCTTTGCTTTCCTCCTCATCTTCTGAGATGAAAGGCTGCTGACCTCCATTCTCATGACACTCATCACTGATACTTTCATAACTTTCCCCATAAGTGTCATAGACAGGTTGGCTCGACCAAGTCAACCATTCTGGACGCTAGGTAGGTCTTTCTTTGTTCATATCCACAGAGGAGATTTCTGGATATTTGTAGTCAAACTCGTCAGATGAATGAGCAAGAGTGTATATTCTGTAAAATACTTCAGAGGTGGATTGCGTGTTTTATATCCGGTCCATCTCTTCTTCTGTCGACGGAAGAATTTCTTTTTTAACACAGACAGAAGAGCGGCAACCCTCTGTTTCTTGTACTAGCTGATCTGGAGGCTAGATGTCTTCTGTAGCCTCTTTTATGGAATCTTCACATCTGCTAGCATGGAAACTTTTAGGAGTTGTTAATGTCTCCTTTTGAGCAAATGCTTCCTCATGAGGTGCATCTTCCTCCTGATCTTGAGTACGAGTCCTTTTCCTTGAAGACCTGAGATCGTATTTTCTATTGAACTGTGCTTGCATGAAATGAACAAATTTCTTACAATAGTAATCAATCTCTAGGGCTTCTGTGCTTCTAGCCTTCTCTTCTTCTTGTAATGAGGTCTGAATTCCATCACTTCCTTGTAGGGGAGATTCTAATTCATCATTATTTGAAAAAGCAAGGTATGCTCCCTCTTGCTCGTAAGTGGTTTCTTCGGTGGGATCCTCTACCGGACCTTCCAAGTACAGAGGGTGCGGTACCTGATCTTGTTACTCCTTCCGTTCCCTTTGAAGTATTTGCAAAGGTGGTTTCCTATACTGAGGATTGTAACCCCTGTTTGGAGAATTCTAGAAATTCTTGGAGGTTGAATTCTTGGCCTCCAGTTCAAGTTTGACCACCTTATTAGCAAGTTTGTTAATCATTTTGTTCATTTCTTCCATTTTGTTAGTAGTGGAGTCTCTGTCTTGACTAGAAGTAGACACCTCCTCCTTGCCTTTCCCTCTAGCATCTTGGTCTGGCTTTCCCTTTGATTTACCAGTGGAGGCGAAATTTTCCTCCAACTCTAGCGCATCTGTCTGAGCATCATCAAGGGTGGAAGGTTTTCTTTCTCTCAGAGAGAAACTAAATTCTGAGTCCAAAGCTGCTACGAAGACAACTTTAGCAGCAGTTTGATGAGGTTTCATATCAGCAGGAAGGCTCAAATAAAAATTTTTAAACCTCTTGATGAACTCTGACACCCCTTCATTATGTCTTTTCTTGAGTGTGTTAAACTTAGTAAGACAATGTCCATGATCTTTCTTCTCCCCCCATTTTCTGAGAAAAATATCTTCCATTCCTTCCCAAGTGGTGATGGAACGGTCTCCTAATGTGATGCAGGAGCATCTAACCCCCTCTTTAATTAAAAAGGAATCCGAAGCAGAGCGAGGAGGACGTGGATAGCGAAGCTGAGCGAAGGGAGGAAAATATGCTTAAAACAGATTTAAAGAGGATTTGATGGATATGTTATCTACTATGCACGCATTATGGAGCTTTCATTGGAGGAAAATAAGGATCGGATTTTATCGATCCTTCCGATCTAACATTCTTATATTTATATAATAAGATAGAGATAGAGAGCGTAGGAAGCAATGTGATAAATAGACGTTTGTGAGAAAAATTGGGTGAGATGTAGCCGAGAGTGAGCTTGTTACTAAGGCTGAAATGCCTTAGCCTGTAATTGTTCTGTATAATATATAAAAGCGTGTTTACTGTGAATTGTGTACGCCTGTATATGTGTATTGTATAAATGAATTAAATCCTGTGTTGAGAGCTGGTTGATCGACCATCGATCACCCGTGGATCGATGGCGATCTAAATAATGTTTAACTGTTACATATATAGAGGTCGATTATAATCGTGAAATGCATATTGGCTCTGTTAAATAAACACAGTCGAAGGTTCTTGAGCAGCGAGATGCCAGATCAGACCAAAAGATGTTCGTTTTGCAATAGATCGTGGGCATGAAATGTTATAAGCTCTTGTTTGAAGTTAGATCGAACCTGAGAAATATCATAACACTGTGATAGCGATCGCAGATAGGTATTGCATCAGCAGATGCGAATTGAGTTTATGCCAAGAATTGTATATTGAAGGTCCTGGAGCGATCGATTTGCAATGTGAAAGGTGGATAAGATGTTGATGCACAGGATCCGTTGGATCTTTGTGATCAACGAAATAGATGTAATCGCATCAGGCGGAGATGGTCAAATATCGCAACATATGACAAATCTGACTTCCGATTGGATACAACGCCGATTTCCATTTGAATCGGAACTATGGCAAGTGGTATCATTGATTGGAACAGGTCGAAGGATCAGCGATCTTCGACTTCCGATTATATCGAATCGGAGTATGTGGAATGCATATAATGTGTTTGTATTATGTGTGGTGTGGAGTTTTAAACCTTAGCGCCTATATTGTAATAACTGCAATGGTTATGTAGTCCGATTAAGGGAATAATTGATTTGAATATAGATCCACGTTGTGAAGTTGAAAGGATTAAAACCTAGAACGCTTTCGATAAGGCTTAGTGGGCCATAACCCACAAGCCCAGGGTCGATATTTTTACATGAAAAGGGATTTTGGTGATACCCAGGATCTCTTTTCATCAAGTGGTATCAGAGCAGGGAAAGGATTTCCTGCGAGAAGGAAGAAGAATGCAAGCAGAAGGGGAAAGAGGTACAGTTGTGTTAAATCTGGAGAGTTTATGGTCTTACTGTCGTGCAAATGGCGGCAGCGAAAGGTGAGAAGATTTGCAGCAACCTAGAGCAAGGTGTGCTCAATTAGTTCCAGAGGAGAGAACCAGAAGGATGCCAAAAGACTGAGTGCGGAGGGCTTGGTGAGGTATCGTGTAATAGAGGAGACTGTTACTGCAGAGGTTGGTTGCAGCTCACAGAAGATCATGAAAGCAGTTTCACTGAAGGAATGCAGTGAGTAGAATTGCTAAGGACAAGGAGAAGCATATGACCAGGAGGTCATAAAAATTTTGTACCTCGGGAGTCTGATGCAGGAGCATCTAACCCCCTCTTTAATTAAAAAGGAATCCGAAATGGAGCGAGGAGGACATGGATAGCGAAGCTGAGCGAAGGGAGGAAAATCTGCTTAAAACAAATTTAAAGAGGATTTGATGGATATGTTATCTACTATGCACGCATTATGGAGCTTTCGTTGGAGGAAAATAAGGATCGGATCTTATCGATCCTTCCGATCTAACATTCTTATATGTATATAATAAGACAGAGATAGAGAGCGTAGGAGGCAGTGTGATAAATAGACGTTTGTGAGAAAAATTGAGTGAGATGTAGCCGAGAGTGAGCTTGTTACTAAGGCTGAAATGCCTTAGCCTGTAATTGTTCTGTATAATATATAAAAGCGTGTTTTACTGTGAATTGTGTACGCCTGTATATGTGTATTTTATAAATGAATTAAATCCTGTGTTGAGAGCTGGTTGATCGACCATCGATCACCCGTGGATCGATGGCGATCTAAATAACGTTTAACTGTTACATATATAGAGGTCGATTATAATCGTGAAATGCAGATTGGCTCTGTTAAATAAACATAGTCGAAGGTTCTTGAGCAGCGAGATGCCGCATCGGACCAAAATATGTTCATTTTGCAATAGATCGTGGGCATGAAATGTTATAAGCTCTTGTTTGAAGTTAGATTGAACTTGATAAATATGATAACATTGTGATAGCGATCGCAGATAGGTATTGCATCAACAGATGCGAATTGAGTTTATGCCAAGAATTTTATATTGAAGGTCCTGGAGTGATCAATTTGCAATGTGAAAGGTGGATAAGACGTTGATGCACAGGATCCGTTGGATCTTTGTGATCAACGAAATAGATGTAATCGCATCAGGCGGAGATGGTCAAATATCGCAACATATGACAAATCTGACTTCCGATTGGATACAACACCGATTTCCGATTAAATCGGAACTGTGGCAAGTGGTATCGCCGATTGGAACAGGTCGGAGGATCAACGATCTTCGACTTCCGATTATATCGAATCGAAGTATGTGGAATGCATATAATGTGTTTGTATTATGTGTGGTGTGGAGTTTTAAACCTTAGCGCCTATATTGTAATAACTGCAATGGTTATGTAGTCCGATTAAGGGAATGATTGATTTGAATATAGATCCACGTTGTGAAGTTGAAAGGATTAAAACCTAGAACGCTTCCGATAAGTCTTAGTGGGCCATAACCCACAGGCCCAGGTTCGAGATTTTTACATGAAAAGGGATTTTGGTGATACCCAGGATCTCTTTTCATCATAATGTCTTGAACCATTTTCTAGCTGCGACATCAAGAGATTGCACAAACATTCTTAAGGCTACATCTAGGTGTTCCACATTAAAGTTCTCTGCAAAAGAACAGAATACCTCAAGATTTTTTTGAGCTTCAATATCATTTTCCCCATTGAATTGGGGTAAGATCTTCAGATAGTCCTGTGGCATATCATTCAACACTTCAGGTAATGCCAGGGGGGCATACTTATTCAACAAGAAGCCGAGAACATTGGCCATTGGGGGAGGTGAGGGTAGTGCAAGAGTTTGAGGTGTAAAAGGAGGAGGAGGAGGTGGAAGTTGTCTTTAATTCGGACACCTCCCTAGGGTGGACTATCTGAGTAGTAGTCGGTATCTCCCATAGTGGGGTTGAGACCTTCTACTTGGGCTACTTGAGAAGAAGAGGATGGAAATTTTTATATAGAAAATTCAGGCATTTCAGTGTGGACTGATTGCCTTTCCCTCCAACTTCTTCTATGTATGATCTTCTCTGGGTCAGACACCAAAGGTGTCTTTGGCTGTGGTGTATCTGACCTCAGGTGTGGCTTGCGAGGACCCAAGACTGCAAGTAAATTTATCTAATAAACGAATGTGGAGTCGCCAAGGTGAGGGATCTACAACTCTCAACTCTCCATGCTCACCTATTTTAAGAGTGAATAAGGTTTTGTCGAGGCCCGGGGATTCAAATTTTCTCAACTTCGTTCCCTGGAAACGACGCCAAAAAGATGTTGTCGACCCTAGAGACAACCTTGAGTTGTGAAAGACCAGTGCCTAGGACATCTTATATAGAAAGGAGTGTGTGATATAACAGGGGGAGTTATCAACAAAAGGCTCTCACGCTATCTCCTGTAAACAGGGAGGTTAACTTGAATGGGACCAAAACCTTCAGAAAAGGGATGCAGGGAAAGAAATACTACAAAGGCAAGGTGCGGAATTCTAATACAAATTCATCAGACAATTCAGAGGCATCTTACTGTAAAGAGGGTCTGTTCGAAAATACCTCACATAAATAAATAATCAGAAGGTGATTATTGCGTATGAAAGATTGAGATAATACTAACTGTCATTGATATGATATCCAGATACACAATATCACCATGTAATGGGCTTACCAATTTAAGAATCCATACATGACAATAGCGTTTTAAAAATAACCTCCCAAAAAAGCTAATATAGCAGAAATACGGTTGAAGTGAAAAGTGAAACAGTATATCATGCCCGAGCCATATTTAAAGCGCTTGACTAGTTCAAGCATGGGTATCAACAAGGATAAATCCATACAAAAAACCAGTGAGCCACTCGCATTCCAGAACATGATACAAGAAAGGTGGATGAAACAAAATGAACAATTAAACTAACACATAAAGGGAGAAGTTACAAACTGTGAGACACCAAAGACCATAATCCTCATTAAAGATGGAACTCCTCCTCACTAAAACCCAACGGGCTCTATGCATTCATATAAAATTTCAACAAAAATGCATACAAAATTCTCTTACTGCCTAATTTTCTGAAAATCTGGAACCCTTTACAATCTGCTCCTAGGGATTCTTATAGGAGAATCCGTGATAGCGGGAGTAGATGTTTCATTTAATTTGATTCATTAAGACAGAATGGCGGAAGAATTCATGCCCAAACTGATCAATAACTTTGCACTATACTCTGTAGTCTGCTCCAGAGATCTCTGTCAAGTCGAGATTGACCTCGAATGTGTTCTTGAAGTCCTTTCTGACTCCCTAAAACTTCTGCGCTAGCTTTCTAGAAATGGTGAACTGGATAGAAAATCTGCAAAGCCTCCATGCTTCATAACTGCTGACTGACAGGCGTAGAAACTTCTGTCAGTGTGTTCATCTGTTTAAGGGCTCAAGGAGGCATGGAGGCTTTAATGGGAAGATGTACTGCCTGGAGAAAAATGTCCCACAGATATTCAAACATAGACCTGGATGTTGCATGTGCTCTTCAGGTCTTCAAATTGCATCTTTATCCTTTGAATACGAGATTAGGCTCTAAATATTCAATTTATAGGCCCAAATCCCTTAAATCTCTACTTCTGCTACATTTGGCTGTTGATGAAATAGCCTCTCTGTGTTCTAAACCACAGTCACTGTGATTATGGAATACAGGGTGAGTTAACCACTCTGCGAAAACCTGCATCATAAAATAAACCAATTATAAAATCTAGGTGGCAGAAGAGATGCTTTGAAAACCTGTGGAATGGTGGAAAAAATGGTGAATGCAGGCGAAAACTGGCGGAAGAGACCAGAATTAACATTGAAACCCAAAGTTTAGCATTTGGGTGGATTTACAAAGAAAAGCGATGGAAATGAATGAATGTGGGCCATTTGATGGTGGGACTTGGCTAAGGGGGAGGGCGATTAGCTTTGGGCCGTTGGATCGCAGGAGGCGATCAACGGTGGAGGTTAAACGATGCAGTTAAAAGAGTCTTCGATGAAGAAATATGGGTGAAAGCGCGATGCGATGTGGACCATCGATCTTGGATCAAATGGGCAGTCACGATCAAATCAGCGAATCACAATCGAGAGAGACAGAGTGTGAAATTAAGACTTTTGCGATTGCGATTGGAGCGAAGTTGCGATTATGCGATGGCCATTAGAACAAAGTGATAGATCAACGATGGGGATTAAACTGGAAGGGAAGGCTGACGGGCACAAAGGAGCGGAGCAAGATAAATCTGGACCATCAGATCTGATCGGATGGACAGCCATGATGGAATCGGAGAATCGCAATCAGGGGAGGCAGCAAAGTACATGTGAGAAAATTCCAATTGCGATTGGAGCGGGAAAGCGATGAAGCGACTGCCGTCCGATCTAGAGGCAGATCGAGGGTTCTAATGAAATCGGAGGAGTGGATGGAACCGGGCGATGGGTGCACTGTGATTAGTGCTGGGCCGTCAGATCGAAACGGATAGATGGCTCAGATCACGGTGGCATTGAACATATCAAATACACTATCGCATTGGGGGTTTCAACCTTGCAAAGAAACTGCGCTTCACTTCGCCCTTCCGATTGCGATTAGCGCCTTTTGACTTAGCGCTTGGTCTTAGCGCTGGGCTTTATGAAGGTGAAGTGGTTTAAGGGGCTAGCCGAAAGGGGCTAAGCCTGTTACAAAGTAAAAAGTGGGGTTTTCAACCGAAAAAGAGGATTTTAAGGCTAAAGAGGGAATCGGTAGAGGAAAAAAGGGATATTAAACCAAACGAAGTGTGTTCATAAGGTTAAAGGGGAAGATGGGATGATTTAGAGGGTTAGTGGGAATAAAATAGGGGAAATGGAGGCCTTTTTGGGCATTCTTCTTCACGGAAACAGAGAGACTTTATAATGGAAACAACAGTGAGGATTCATCAAAGGAAAATGCACAAGGAGACTTCAAGGATGATGTGTTTTCATAGGGAATGCATTCCTTGAAAGCTCAATGACAATTTTGACCCCCTGTTTGCTTGTCAAAAATTAATAGGGGGCTAATAGATCAAAAATATAATTGTAGGAAATTTATATAGAACAACCAAAAGGTTTTAAGGTAAAAGGTAAGGAGAACCTTCTCTACATGTTGAAGAATAGCCTTTATGGGTTGAAACGTGCACCTCACCAATGGTACAAGAAATTTTATTCATTTGTGTTGGAGCATGGTTTCAAAAAACTAGAGATTGATCATTGTGTCTATATCAAGAGGTATGACCAAGAAAAGTATATTATACTATTGTTGTATGCGGATGATATGCTTATTATTGGACATGATAAGAACATGATAAATATGTTGAAGAATTATTTGGGTTGTCAATTTGAAATAAATGATTTAGGTCCAACACAGGAAATATTGGGTGTAAGGATCATACATGACAAAAATAACAAGAAGTTGTGGTTGTCTCAAGAAAAATATATTGAGAAGGTGTTAGACAAGTTCAATATGAAGGATGCCAAACTAGTTGTAACATCGCTAGCATTAAGCTTCAAAATTAGTGTTGATTTATGTCCTTATGATGACAAGAAAAAGGAATAAATGAGTAAAATACCTTTTGCTTTAGTGGTTGGTAGCCTTATGTATGTCATGGTATGTACATGTTCGGATATTGCACATTTTGTGGAAGTAGTGAGTAGCTTTTGTGCAAATCTAGAAAAACAACATTGACAAGAAATAAAGTAAATTTTAAGGTCTCTCTAGGGTACTAGTAATTATTTTTATGTTTTGGTAATAATAATGTTTTTTCTTGAAGGTTATATATATGCAAATATGGTTGGAGATGTGGATGCTAGAAAGTCCACCACTAGTTATTTATATACTTTTGCAAGTACACCAATGCTTTGAATGTCTAGATTGAAAAAAGAACATTGTGGATGCAATGATTGTTATGAGAGTTGGGAATAAAAAAGATAAATATGTGTTGCATTGTGACAGTCAAAGTATCATTCATTTAGAAAAAAAAATTAGCATATCATTATAACACAAAGCACATTGATGTTTGATATCATTGGATTCATCATGTGTTAGATGATGGACTTTTATAGTTGGAGAAAATACGAGCTAAATACAATCAAGTTGATATGTTAACGAAGAACTTTCAAAGGCATAAGAATAAGCTTTGTATAACCTTGGCTAGACTATAGAAAACATGATGAAAAGCACCTTGGGAAGGGATTAGTAGTAAGGGGAGACAAACAATGTCAAAGATATTAGCTCAAGCTTCTATTTGGTCTCAAGTAGGAGATTGTTAGGTGTGAGACCAAATCAAATAAAAATAAAATATAAAACATTTTGGCTTCTTGAAGGAATCAAGTGAGTTTTCCGCACCCATGGTATTGAATTTACTTTTATTGATATAAAATAGACTTGTGAGTGAAAAAAAGGAAATTGTAGGGGCTGAAATGGTGCACAAATTACTCAAAAAACTATCAGTATATTCAAACCCCTCAAAACCAAATTACGTGCCACATATATATTTCTTATGAGATCCAAAAGTTTCCAAACAAAGAAATTGATTATCTCTGCACTGAATGGGTTCATAATTTGACCATACAACTTGACCTATCTCACACACATAGATGCCATAAAAATAACTTGTAGCTGACTTACCAAATTAGCTAAATGTTCTAATGGCACCATATACCGTGAAAATCACTAATTTGAATATGTTACTCTGTTCTATAGAATGGATTCTAGAACTATTAAAAAATAAAAATATCTCTTAATTTTTTTTTTGAAATTCTACCCTCTCCCAAACGAAAAAAAAATAAAAAACCTATATTTCATTTCTATTACAACAACCCCGGCACCCTCAATCTTATTTCATTAATTTTTTCATTCAAAGTTCATAAGCTTGCAATTAGTATATTGTGTCGACGACTAAGGAAATCCTTTCATCGAAATTCCCAACACAACCATATTCACAGCCTTTTCTACGTAAAGTTCAGCAGTACCCCGTTAAATCATTTTTTTAATTGAAGTAAACTCCTTGAATCTCGTCCACCCAAAGGCATCAACTATTGGTTTGAATAAGGCTCAATGTTGGGAAAGACCGGAGCGCTTACCAAGATCAGAGCTTTGAAGAGGGCAGATCTAGGGATGCAGATGTTTAGTCTGAGATGGTAACAGAGATGGCAACCGAATTGAAGGTGTAGAGATCTGATTTGGATCAGATGTGGTAGATACTCGTTGAATTAGATACTCGGGTGGATTCCCATGTTAGGAAAAGGTGGTCGAATCTGCCAATGCAACACTGTTCTGGCCAACTGGCAATATATTCACCACCTCCTTTATGAGTAAGACAGGTGATATCTTGACGGTAAGCCCGTAGCACAGCAAGCACCAACCCACTGTTCGCACTGGCCCACAAGCTACACTGTTGCGCGGACACTGGCACAACATAAGTTCGGGCTCACAACGTAAATCCTGTCCTTCATGTAATCCCACTAGATAACTGTGAGCTAACAAGGACCGCAACGGAAAGCACTTCCAGACACGCATTGTATAAAATGAACATGTTCCGTTGATTCCCTGTACTGCGAAAGGTCTTGATCTGGTACTATATGATCGAACAAAAAAAACCACAAAACACACTGATCTACGCATGTATTTACATTCACAATAATATTCAAGACACTCTCCTCTCCTTGGCTTGGCTTGGCTTTCCCATAACGGAATTAGGCCAGAAGAGGGTCTTATACCAAAAAGGAAATTGGAGAGGAGACAGGATCCACAAATTATTCACAAAGTCATTGGTATATTTACACTCTTCAAAATCAAATTACATGTTACAAAGATATTGTTGAGATCTAATAGTTTTCAAACAAAGAAATTGTTGAGAAAAGTTCTCAACAAAAATCAATAACCAACAAACTAACTTTACCTATATATTATAGCATTTTTTAAAGTAGAAGCTAGTGAATATAATGGATCCTTTGTTATTGAGCAAAGATGCTCATTCTACATAAATTTGGTTAGTTTTAATTAAAAACATCATAAAACATTCTTATTGTGTAATTGATATTTCATTTTCGCTCTTTGAATATATATCTATATATATATATATATAGTTAATGTTTACCTTAATAAAATATTTGAATATTGAAAAGGGAAAAAAAATAATTAAAGCTAAAATAGTCACTTATTTCTTATGAGAAGAAAAATGTGTAACAGAATCAATTTTTAATATAAAATAAATTATTTCAAAATATAATTTAAACAATGGAAAATTACACATGATCTATGTAGAGAAAAACAAAAACAACTATAAATCTTTTTTAATCACATATTTATCAAGCACTAAGAAGGATTAAATCTCTTGATTTGTAAATATTTTCTAAGTTTTGGAGGCTTGCATACAATGAAATTTGATCTCTCTGGCTCTTGATAGGTTAGTGGTTAAAATGGATCTATAATAGTTTTAATAAAATCTCTAATGTTTTCTGGATGTTTTTTTTTTAACAACTTTTCTCTAGCATGGTATTACCCACTGGATTTTTTGGTTTGATTAGTTATTACTTTGTTTTTCACCAAATCAAATTGTTGTTTCTCCATAATTTAACATTATGGATTGAATTTTAATTTTTTATTAATATTTAAAATTATTTATTTGCAATATGATTGGTTCAGGTATAATTTTGTAATGATTGTTATATCAGCCTTTGGGCAACACAATGTCATTTGGATACATTTTTCTACCATAATTTTGGTCCAGTTGCAATATTTATGCCATGATTTTTAAATACTTTTAGATTTTTCATTGTTAAGCTTAGTAGAAACCCATCATTATTTATGTTTTCTTCAACATTTTTATAAAAAGTTTTTAATTGTTACTTCCCTGTCCCTTAGTAGACTATTAATTTTTGGGTTTCATATATCAATTTGCAATTTTCCTAAAATCTCTATTAATTCATTAAATTTAACTTAGTAATTTTATAATGTTTAATTTTTTATTAGTCAAATTACATAACTTGATCAATTCATTAATAAAGGAGTGAAAATTGATTTGAACTATAACTTTTTATTTAATATGTATTAAAAACAATTAGACACTTAAAAAATAATATAAATTTATTTAATTATTATATAATTATTTTAAAAATAAAACTCACTTATTTATATTATTAATAATATTAAAATGAAATGAATTTTAACAAATAATTTAAAATTAAATTATAGAAAATTATATAAATCAATAAAAAAATATTAACAAAATATATTAATTTATTAATAAATGGATTGAATTATTACCCTTAACACTAATTTAAATTCAATGTTTTTATTTTTATTTAGTTATATTTAAATTAAACAATATATGATATATAATAAATATTATGTAACTTTTTTTTATTTGTATTCATTTTTTTTTTTTAAATCATAATCATTCTATACGTTAATAGATATTCCAAACATGTAACATTTTTTTAGTTAATAATCATCCTATAGTTCAATAAATAATCCAAACATGAAATAAATATGGTAAGCTTATAACAATGAATGTGAAGATTTATATGATATTAATATCACAATGATGGTGAATATTATTACATATGATGATTTTTTTTTATTGAGACATTTAAATAGAAAATGATATTGTTGGAATTATACTCCCAATCACTGTTATGAATAAGAAGCGGCAACAGTCCACACTTCATCAATTTTATGCAAAGAAGGACAAGCGATGATTCAAGAGCCTGAAGTCGTTTTCACACAACCACAACAAACATAGTACTTGAGCCATCCTCTGTATTTATTACTTTGAAACAATGCATTGACTTACCTTAGCACACAGTCGCGCAATCACATTTTTTTATTTTACCACTTAAGCCCTTCACAATGTTATTCTACGGTCAATGTGATATCCGGCAAACCCACTTTAACCTTACCGCATGAGCCAAAACCTTGTTTTGTGCCTTATTCCTTTGTATTTCCCTTTCTGCACTTACTTTTGTTTACCGCCCGCAAAATGCACTTCACAGATTATATCACTTAGGTTTCCGCCACTGCAAGCTATGTTATTTGTTTTGCAACACGATCATGCTATTACACATCGCACTCGGAAGGATTTATGTTTAACCATTAAGATTCGCAATGTATTGTATTTGCAATGTGATGCGATAAGTGAAAATATACTACGCAAGGTTTTAATTTTATCTGTGTTTGCGTCAGTTAAGAGTTAAGATCGTCAATCTATGATCTGTGATAAAGCATTGGATGCGATGAGGACTCAGAGCTGAAACACATAAAATTTGAAGTTCGCCCTTTTATATTTTGAACGTCAAGTATTTTTATGTATAAACAGAAATACGACCTGTGTGCCGATTTAATGAAGATATGGGTCTTTTGACAGCCCAAGGACGAGAAGTTGTTGAACATCCATTCTACATTGAATTGCATTGGTTAGATTTAGGTTTTAGGCTACGGCCATTCTTGTATTAAAACAAATGTAGTTTCATTTTGCTAGTGTGAAGGAATAGAAAAATGAATTTCGTTCCTCTCCTATGTTATTACGTTGCCTGTGTGTATTTTTTATTTTCCGCATTAATTTGCAGTCTCTATGTTGTGGGGGAAACACATTTCCTCTGTTTGTTGTATTAAGAAATTCCAACATGGTATCAAAGTAGGTCTAGGCTCTTGGTCAAAGAATAATGAGCTTTCTCTCTTTGCTGTAGAAGTTGTAAGATTGGTTTAAGGAGTGGATTTCTCGAGCAGCGAGAAAACTTCTATTTACACATCCAAAAATATTGTTTTTTTACAAAGTCGGAATGGCAGCAGCAGGCACAAGCTTGACAAATCCACAATTACCACAGTTCAATGGTAAGAACTATGATTATTGGGTCATTACAATGAGGGCCCTGTTTTCTTCACAAGATATATGGGAGATGGTGGAAAATGGCTTTCTAGAACCAGCAGATGTAGCAGTGCTTACTGCTTTGACGGCAACAAAAAGAGACTTGCTGAAAGACAGTAAGGAGAAGGACTCCAAAGCCCTCTTCTATCTCTTTTAGGCAGTACATGAGAGTATTTTCCCAAGGATTGAAGCAACAACAAAGTCTAAGGAGGCATGGGATATGCTCAAGACAACCTATAAAGGCATGGAGAAGGTGAAGACAACAAAATTACAAATGTTGAGGAGATATTTTGAAACTCTCTATATGAAAGAGTCTGATAACATAGAGTCATTCTTCACATATGTGATTGGGTTGGTTACCTAGATAAGGTCTCATGGAGAGACACTTGAGGAAAGAAGAATAGTGGAGAAAAACTTGAGAAGTCTACCTTTAATATTTGATGCCATAGTAGTGGCAATAGAAGAGACAAAGGATCTCACAATTTTCAGTGGATGAGCTTTGTGCATCCTTGATGTCTCATGAACATAAAATGAACAGAATCGAAAGCTTTCAAGACACATATGTCTTTGGGTCGAGGTAGAGGTCAAGGAAGATTAAAATACCGAGAAAGAGGAAGAAGCCCACAAAGAGGTGGAAGAAACAGCCCTACAAGCACAAGTGGAAGGGGCAGCAATCAAAATCAAAGCAAAAGTTCAAGCCAACACCAAGCACGAGGAAAAAGGTATGATAAATCCCAAGTCCAATTTCATTATTGTAAAAAATATGGGCATTATGCCAATGAATATAGAAAGAAAAAATATGACATGAATAATAGACAAAATGTAAATTTATCAAAATAAAGTCAGAACGAGAGTAATGTGCTTTTAAAATGTAATATAGCACAAGAAAAACAAAAATATGTATGGTTCTTAGACTCAGGTTGCAGCAGCCACATGACGAGAAACATAGTAATGTTTTCCATTTGGGATGAGAATGTGAAGTCTGAAGTGACAATGGGGAATGAAAGCAAATTCTCTGTCATGGGGAAAGGAAGAGTATCAATACTCACAAGGAAGGGAGAGAAGATATTTGTGTCAGATGTATATTATGTACCTGGCCTGAAATGTAACCTTTTGAGCATTGGACAACTCATGAATAAGGGCTACAATATATTTTTTAAGAATGATGTGTGTACAATCATGGACATACCTCCAAGTAAAAGGGTCATTGCAGAAGTGCATGTGACAAAGAATAGGATGTTTCCTCTCAAGCTCAGAACAGACTTGAAAGAAGGAGGTTTGGTAGCAGCAGTCACACAAGAGGTCTTTCAAGAAGAAGTGAAAGATGAAATTGGTTATGACACTTGAGATTTGGACATCTCAATTTTGGAGAGTTGAACCTCTTACATAGAAAATGGATGGTAAAGGGATTACCACTCATAAAGAAACCAAAAAACCTATGTGAAAGCTGCATCTTGGGAAAACAACACAGAGAAGCATTCCCAACAGGGAGGAGTATAAGGGCAAAGGCACCCTTATAAATTATCCACGCAAATTTGTATGGACCAATGCAAACACCATAATTAGCTGACAGTCACTATGTATTGAGATTTATAGATGATTATACAAGAATGACATGGGTTTATTTCTTGAAACAGAAGAGTGAAGTGTTTGAACAGTTCTACCACTTCAAAGCTCTTGTTGAGAAGCAAAGTGGGCACTACATAAAAGTGCTGAGAGCTGGCAGAGGAGAAGAGTATATCTCCAAAGACTTCCCACGTTTTTGTAGGGAGCACGGCATACACAAGCAATTTACCACAAGGTACACACCAAATCAAAACGGTGTTGCAGAAAGAATGAATAGGACCATCATGGACATGGTCAGAAGTATGTTGAAGGAAATTTTTTTTCCAAATGAGTGTTGGGTTAATGTTGTAAACTGTGGAGCTTATATTTTAAATAGATGTCCAACCAAAGCTATTATGAACAGAGTTCTGGAAGAAGCATGGAGTGGAACAAAGAAGTTTATCACTAACCTGAGAGTATTTGGGTGTGTGGCATATGCACATGTCCCAGATCAACTAAGAAATAAGTTGGACAACAAGGGGGAGAAATGTATCTTTGTTGGATACAGTGATGAATACAAGGCCTACAAACTGTATAATCCATCCACCAAGAGATTTATAATCAGCATAAATGTTCAGTTTATTGAAGAAGAAGCTTGGGATGAAAGCTTAGAGAAAACAATGAATGTGAAGACATGTATGTCTCATGAGGAGCAAGAGGAATGCACAACAACAAATAGTTCCTCCACAATGGCTCCTCCTCCACCTACACAAGCTCAGTAGAGCACACCACAAGCAAGCAATAGAGCATCAGTGAAAAATCAAGGAAGTGCTTCTCCAAGCACACCATAGGGATCAACAAATCCCTCAATTTCAAGTGGAACTCCAAGCACACCAAGAAGACTAAGATTCAGAAATTTGAGAGAAATTTATGAGCAAGAAGAAGTAAATAATAATACTGGTCTGAATTATTTATTTTCTTTGTTTTGTCATGTTGATGACCCAATCCATTTTGAAGATGCAGTAAAATAAAAAAAACGGATTGAAACAATGAATGAAGAGATTGGAGTGATAGAAAAGAATGACACATGGGAGTTAGTGGACCTCCCAAAAGGTAAAGAAGTCATTGGAGTGAAATGGGTATATAAGACCAAGAGAATTGCTGAAGGCAAAATAGAAAGACACAAGGAAAGACTTGTTTTCAAAGGCTACAAACAACAGTAAGGAAGAAATTATGAAGAAACCTTTGCACCTGTTGCAAGGATGGAGACAGTGTGGACAATGTTGTCCATAACAACACAACAAAAGTGGAAAGTCTACCAAATGGATGTGAAATCATCATTTCTGAATGGAGTGTTGAAAGAGGAGGTATATGTCGAACAACCTCCAGGCTATGAGATTGAAGGCCAAGAGCACAAAATGTGCAAGTTGAAGAGAACTCTTTATGGGTTAAAGCAAGCACCAAGAGCACGGTACAACAGGATTGATACTTACCTGATGGATAATGGGTTTGAAAAATGTGATGGTGAATCCACACTCTACATAAAATAAAATGACAGTAAGATCCTTATTGTTGTTTTATATGTAGATGATTTAATTTTCACATGCAATGAAGTTTCTCTCATTGCTGATTTTAAAGCAGTCATGAAGAGTGAATTTGAAATGACTGATTTGGGTTTATTGATATACTTCTTGAGCATAGAAGTAAAGCAAAATGAAAAGATATTTTTTATTTCCCAAGCAAAATATGTTGCAGAAGTGTTGAAGAGTTTTAACATGCAGAACTGCAAAGCGGCAGTAACTCTAAATGTCATGGGGTTAAAATTAAGTAAAGAAGATTGCCGCAAAAATGTCGATCTGACATTGTACAAGAGCATAGTTGGCAATCTAATGAATTTGGCTGCAACTAGGCCTGATATTATGTATATTGTAAATTTAATTTCCAGATTCATGGAGACACCAAAGTAGACACATTGGCAAGCAACCAAAAGAATTTTGAGGTATGTGAATGGAACAAGGGAGTATGGTGTTCTATACTCCTCAACTGATAATTTTAAATTGATTGGTTACACTGACAGTGATTGGGCTGGAAGTGTAGATGATAGAAAGAGCACATCTATGTATGTGTTTCATTTGGGATCGGGAGCCATTTCATGGGCTTCCAAGAAGAAACCAATAGTTGCATTACCAACAACAAAAACAAAATATATGGAAGCAACAACATCAGCATGCCAAGTAGTATGGATGAGAAGGATGCTGAGATATTTTTGTCATGAGAAAGACAAAGGAACCACAATTTATTGTGATAATAGCTCAACAATAGAAATGTCAAAGAATTATGTTTTCCACAAGAGAACAAAGCACATAGATGTCAAATATCATTTTATAAAATAATTGGTTAACAATGGTGAGATTGTTTTGCAGTATTGTAGGACAGAGGAACAATTTGCTGATATCTTCACAAAGCCATTGGGACAAAGGAATTTTGTTTCTCTCAGAAAGTGTCTGGGAATGACTGATGGTGGAAGTTGTGATTAAGGGGGAGTGTTGGAATTATACTCCCAACCACCGCCATGAATGAGAAGTGGCAGTAGCCCACACTTTATCAATTTTGTGCAGAGAAGGACAAGCAGGGATCCAAGAGCCCGAAGGCATTTTCACGCAACCACAGCAAACATAATACTCATGCCATCCTCTGCATTTATTACTTTGAACCACCGCATTGACTTACCTTAGCCCACAGCTGCGAAATCACAATGTTTTTGTTTTACAACTTAAGCCCTTCACAATGTTATTCTACTGCCGATGCGATATCCAGTGGAACCCACCTTAACCTTACCGCATGAGCCAAAACCTTGTTTTGCGCTTTAATCCTTTGTCTTTCCCTTTCCGCACTTACTTTTGTTTACCGCCCGCAGAACGAACTTCGCATATTATATCACTTACCTTTCCACCACCGCAAACTATGTTATTTGTTTTGCGACGCGATATTGCTATCGAACATCATGCCCACAAGGATTTATGTTTAACCATTAAGACACACAATGTATTGTACTTGCGATGTGATGAGCGCAATCACACATCGCAAGGTTTTAAGTTTATTCATGTTCGCACCAGTTAAAAGTTAAGATAATCAATCTGTGATATGCGATAAAGCACCGGATGCGATGAGGACTCAAAGCTGAAACGCATAAAATTTGAAGTCTGCCCTTCTATGTTTTGAAAGTGTTTTTATGTGTTTTTATGTATAAGCAGAAATACAGCCCGCTTGCCGATTTAATGAAGATATGGATTTTTTGACAACCCAAAGACGAGAAGTTGTTGAATGTCTATTCAGCATTAAATTGCATTGATTAGATTTAAGTTTTCAGGCTACGACCATTCTTATATTGAAACAAATGTAATTTCATTTTGTTAGTGTGAAAGAATAAAAAAACTAATTCCATTCATCTCTTGTATTATTATGTATTATTACACTCGTTATGTGTATTTGTTTTTTTCCGTATTAATTTGGAGTCTCTTTATTGAGGCGGAAACACATTTCTTCTGTTTCTTGTATTAAGAAATTCCAAGGCATATTAATATATGCTTTTAAATATGAAGACTTGATATTTTGAAGGCAATTCAAAACTTTTCCTTCATATGTGCCTGCGTGAAGTTTTGATTCTGTTCCAGATTGTATCGAAAGCTCAATTGGGTTGCAGTTTAGAAGTTAATTTGATGACTCTTTCAAGCTAAAATATAAGTATGAAAAACATGCTGCTACTAAATGTAAGGATCATTGAAAACAATGATGAATCAGTAAACCACCGAACAACGAAAGATCAAACAAAGAAATATCATTACGGCCTTGATTCCGGAGAAATATTGGCTGGAATCCTGTAAAGAAAACATCGGAATCCTGAAAAGATTTCAAGGCCGAATTACATAATTCTCACCCCAACAACAAAAAATATTCCGTCATAATCCAGTGAAGCCACGTAAGAAATGAACAGCAATCGTAATAAATTGTTGTACGCTTGCGCACAAAAATAAACCACTGTTTAACTTTGAAAATCCAAAAGTCAGATCTTATATGCTGCTCAACTTTGACTATCGAGCACAAACCTCATCTACACCGATGACCTAAAGTCCATGTCCGATGATCTAAATCATTGGTAAAATAGTTAATTTATAAGCCTGTTTAAAAATAATAATTTATAACCAAAAGGTTATAACCAAGGTTTTAAAATATACGACCAGAGTGGATTCATTGCTATAAAAGTAAAGACAAGGTAGGATACATTCATGTGCGTGTTTGAAAAAAATGTCAATTGGAATGGCACTTGGTACTTCGAAAAAGGTATATATATATTATTTTCAATGAATTCATAATCTCTTATATAACATGAGGTATGAGAAGGAATTATATTAAATATTTTCCAAAACGCTATTTTGTCTAACTTTATGGTAAATAAGTTGTGGGTGTCTTGCAGGTTATGAAAGAGGTATGAGAAGGAATTATATTAAGTATTTTTCTAAAAAAGTTAGTTTATCTAACATTATATTATTTTCAATGAATTCATAATATCTTATATAACATGAGGTATGAGAAGGAATTATATTAAATATTTTTCTAAAACGTTATTTTATCTAACTTTATGGTAAAGAAGTTGTGGGTGTCTTGCAGGTTATGAAATAGGTATGAGAAGGAATTATATTAAGTATTTTCCTAAAACGTTATTTTAACTAACTTTATGGTAAATAAGTGGTGGGTGTTTTGCAGGTAATGAAAGAGGGATACATTTTAATAAAAATAAATGGAGTTTAATAATGAAAATTTCAATATAAGGTGTCTATTAAAGAAAAAGATATTAATATAAGTATTTTTAAAGGATACGGGAAAATCAATTAATGTTGATATATCTAATTAATTACTAATTTCTTTTCTTTAATTAATTATTACTCTCTAAATTAAGTGTAATTAAAAAGGTAAGCTTTTGGGATGTAAGTAATTTATTATTGAGAATTAATTATTATATTTTTATATTTCAATTCAACATTAAAGTTATAGTTAAAAAACATGTTAGCTTAATACTAATTTCAACATGGAAAGAAATATTGAATACTTTCATTTTGGATTTAAAGAAAATATATATGATATTTTCTAGAAAGAGAAATAGAGAAACCTATAAGCTATTACAATGGAAACATGTTCAATAACATTTTAATCAAAATACTTGAATGATGTATTAAATCCATCTTTTAATATATCCATGAGGTAATACAAAAACTATTGGATTGCTAATAAGAGCTTGACAAGGTTATGATTACGATTTGGTTGTGATTATGGAATTTCTTGTCTTGAGAACTAGAATTAGGTTTGATTATACATATTAAATATCTTGAAGATGCTAAAGAACACTTTAAATGTGAAGTGTGTATCCTACAATGTAAATTAAAAGAGTAGATAAATAATACAAAAGAGTTCAAGTGAAAACTATGATAGAAAAAAATATAAATGAAGGATTTGAAGCAAAGTCAACAAGATGTTGCAATTCATTATGATCAAGAATCACAAGAGAAGAAGAATGTCAAGAAACTTAATTGTTTGAAGAATCATATATATATATATATATATATATATATATATATATATCAACAATCACGGCAATAAGAATGCCAAGAAAATAATTAACAAGATATTGTTAAATAAAGGAAATAAAATTAATTGTTTAACGAATCAAAGTCAACCCATACATATGTGTGTGAAAAAAATAATGTATAAGGATATATCAATTATGGAAGTAAAAAAGAAACATCCATGGATATGAGTGATTTAAGGAATATTTTGTTAGTTGAGACAATAGATAAAGAAATTGTAATCAATACAATCTTCCCAAGAAACTTTTTAGAATATGAAATTGGAATTAATCAAGGATACTAGTCAAAGTATCATTATAAATGGAGTTTATCATTGAAAGAGAATCTCGAAAAAGAGTTAAGAAAACAATTCAATGACAAATAAACATCTACAAATTCAGTTTTTTATTGTTCCATCAGCTGCCACTATTGAAGTTGTTAATTCACTACTGAAAATAAAACTATCAATGATTAACATGAGATCACAAGTAAATCCTAAAAATATTAAGAATGATCAATTGATTAGGATACCATATTGGAACTCAAATTATAGAAGTTATAGCATGCAATAATGAATTTACCAATATCCAAAGATACTTAACTAGACTCATTGTTGCACTTATATATTGAAACATCCTAATTCTAGTTCAAGACAACAACAACAACAACAAAGAAGATCAAGTTTAGAATCTTATCATCGGAGAATTTTGGAAAGAATCTAGCTAGAATGGATTAATCATTTTTCAATGTGGCAGTTGTTGGCCTGAGGGGTCCTGACCCAGGTTCGGATTTAAGGTTTTCCAACAAAACCCCTATACTACTAGCCCTTTCAGAAATGAACTGCTTGCGCAAGCCAAGGTCTCACCCGAAGTAGTATGGGAAGGTGCTGGAAATAGGTTTCCGCACCCTAAGAGAAAGGTGATTTCAATAGAGACGACCTTGTTTAAGATCTATCAGACTTGCACAGAGTGAATCTTATCGCAGAACCGTTCATAGTACACGTGCAAAATGAGAATTTCATAACCCCATAGATAGCATAAATAAGAAATTATTACTACTCTGATCTTAATAATACCTTCACATCCACGTGCACATCAATACAGATTAATAAACTAAATCATTACAATTAGAAATACAACCATACTATAATGCATAGATGTGATCAAACAAATTTATCATTCATTTGCTCCCAAAATCCACTTACAGACCCAATTCCCGACCTGTGCACATAGCCAGCGGGGTCCGCACACAACAAGACTGAGGATCTTCGCGCACACATCTAGTAGGATTCCTTACCCAATCATGAACCAAAAACAGATCTCAATAGTTCGCAGCTATCATCTATCAATCTTAGCCTACCTCTAGACTTGATATACTTGTCTATTTATAACACCTCAGCCTGCGTTATCCTATGGTACACAAACCATGGTTTGCAGACCCTAGGTCTACCCTTTTGACCCATTACAATCCATTGGGGGTTTGACCTACCACAAACCCCCTCTGCTAGATGAAATAGTACCAAAATATTACAAAAATTGGACAAAAATAGGGCTAGGAACTTCTGTTCCAACAGTCCCCCAACACAATCTTCTAACTCGTCTTGAGTCATAGTGTCAATGAGGTATTCATCCATTCCTTGAGCTGGTCCAGTGTCGTAGTGAGCGTAGGAGAAATGCAAAGGCTTTGCACTGCAGCAGTCTGCATGATGTCCACCAGCTTCTGTGAGGTTGGTGCTTCTGTAGTAGTGATGACACTGTCAAGGATCTGGTTCAATTGTTTCATGACCCTGTCTAAGTCATGCGATAGCTTGAGGGTGTCATCTGACCACGGAGTGAGATGGTAACTAAGCACACTTTTCTTGCAATGTAGCCCTATAATCTCATTACAAAGTGTGTGGCTGGTTCGCAGATGGGCTAAGCACTTGGCGGGAATAAGAGTGGGCATTGCAGCCTCCAACTATTCAAAGTCTTACTCCTTTTGAGTTAACTCCTTATCAATCTCTCGGAGATGAGGGTTGTTCTGTACCTGGGACCATAATCCCATAGCCTGCTCAAGCAAAGTGACACCCTGGATGATCTGCATTGTAATAGTGGTTGTGGCCTCTGTAACTAATGCGATGCACTGGGCGCGTACCTCCGGGGGGGTCGAGGCCGCATCTTGGACCCTAGGTCCACCCTTTTTACCCATTACAATAAATTGGGAGTTTGACCCACCCCAAAACCCCTCCGCTAGACCAAATAGTACCAAAATATTACAAAACTTGAACAAAAATAGGGCTAGGAACCCCTGTTCCAACAAAAGTATTGCTCAAAGATTTGAAAATCATATTGCCCTATGTACTTAACCTTATAAAATAAGAAAATATTACAGAGATATGGGTCATTGTATCAAATTTTATTAGAGATATAGATGTTGATTATTATTTGAACTTTCTTTGAGGACAACATTTTTTAAGAGGAAAGCCTTATAAAATCTAGATGGTATATTGTTAATATCACTATCATGTAATAATTATTATGTATGAAATCCAAGGTTAAATATTTTATTAGAAATTAATAATGAAAAGCCATTCTCTTTTCTAAAGGACATGACTTATCATCGCCTACAATTATTTTTGTATACATCCATTGTACTCAAGCAATCATAAAATCTCATATATGTATTCATATAAATATTACTAGTATTATGTTTACTATGATTTAAGGAAGTGAAATATTATGTTTACTTCATAAGAATTGAATTTGGATTCTAGGATAAAAATCATAAGATATTTTCCATTCAATATTAAAATAAAAAAGGACCATTTAAGGAAGGTGTCCCTAATTTTTTTAGAAAATTGGGATATAATTCAAATTAAGTTAAGAATTATAAGTTGATTTCATTATTAATATACTCCATTGGTTTGTTCTAGATGTGCTTTTATCTATGGGTCCTTGGGAATATAAGGATGTGGAAGAAATGATTTTGAAAAAATTCATTTGCACATGTATTATAGCACTATATTTATATTTAGAGGTCAAATCATGAGATCTCATGCATTCGATTGAATGTGGATGATGGCCCCATTAAAAATCGCAAATTACATCTAACTACATTGGTTTTAAGCAATGAATTGAACCTTTTCTCCAAGACTATTTAGAGCAAGTATTTATGAATTTTCTACGAAGGTGTTGTTATGTATACAAAAACCCCCTATATGTATGAAAAATAAATGACAATTTTTTGGAAATACTAAGAGGTGGGGTGAATTTGTATTTCTTTCAATTGTTATATTATGCCAGTTAATATTTTATTATAGGTTAAACCATAACACAAAAAATAGAAAAATAGATAATTATATTGATGAATATAGTGAGGAATCCAATCCTCTTTTACAAAAAATCAAGCTCTAACTTGTACAATTTTTTTTTTGACTCCTTCAAGGGTCCAACCTTGAAAAAATTTACGCACCAACTTGGTCAAAATGAGGAATTCAATCCTCTTAACAAATCCAAGAACCAACATGGTAAGAATGAGGACACGAATCCTCATAGGAACCAAAGTTTCCAAATATAATTATCCAAAATAAGTTTCAAATATGCTTCAAAAGAGGTCTACAAAATTTTCTCAAACTGGCTACAAGAATTGTTCAAGTCTACTTCAACAATGCTTCCCAAGGCTGCTCTAAAAAAAAGCTTCAAGTCTCCTTCAACAATGCTTCTAAAGGTTGCTACAACAAAGGCTTCAAGTCTACATCAACAAGGATTCTAAAGACTGCTCCAACAAAGGCTTCAAGTCTACTAGAAATATATATCCAAGAATGCACAAGAATGTCTTCAAGATAGTTTCAAATATAATCCAAAATATACAAAAGATGTTGTTCCAAAATGGAGGATATGTCTGCACTCTACAAGGTTGAAATTATTCACACGTCTAAGTCTGTTATAGTTCTGTCACAAGGCTGAAATTCTTCACAGGTTTGAATCTGAGATCTAAGTTTTTTCATTGTCTGAATTCTAGGTTTACCGTGGGTCTACCACCGTCCGAATTCTAAGGCTGGTGTAGTCTTGTTGACGTGGGTGTTGTACACCTAAGTCAAAAATGGAGGGATACCCCAGACCGGGGCTCTTTAGTAGCCCAATATGTTTGGAATAACTATTCTTGATGCGTTTATAGGCTCTGTTAGTCTTGGATCCTTTTCTCTTACGAAGGAATGAATCCGGGGAAATTAATCCTATTATAAACTAAGGTTATTTTGTGCTAATTTGAACTAATTTTATAATAATATATGGTTAAAACTAAAATAAAAAATAATGATCAGTTTAACTACACAAGTGAAACAATAAAGTACAAATAGTCCAACTTGATATCATTATAAAAAAAACAAGACTGTATGTTTCACCAACAAACTATTATGATATATTAATTCTAATTTATATATGTTATTTATAAATAAGAATCTAAAAAGGTTAAAATATAATAAATAAATATATTATTGAAAAGTATACTACAACAAAAATAAAGTGTTATGATACAATAAATGTATACAGTTATAATATAGATGTAAAATAACCAGAACATAGTGTAACTGGTATATAAAAGATAAATTAATTTCTTAATATAATTATATAACAACAAAATAAAATATATTGAAAAATAGTTAATTTATAAATGCAATCATAAATCCAACTAACAGAAAATGATTCTATAATATGATATATATGAAAGGCATAAAGCTACATAAAAAAAACCTTATCTCTTTCAAACTAATAGAGATCAATCTCTATTGGATAATGAACCAAAAATTAAGAATCATGAAACTATATTAGATAATTAATCCTTGACTGAGACAATATACTGAAAGAAAAGGGATATTATGTCACTTTCTATCAAATAATATTCCAACCATTTATTCATGAATGAAATCAACAAACAAGTAATTGTATAACATAAAATAAAACAATGTATGTATCTGTTTAACTCAGAGAAGGATAACATTCACATGAAACTGATCTTCCAGAATTAAATCATAGAGATAAAAATCAAAGGAGTGTTGGGATATGTATTACCCTCATGGAATTAGTCAGTGGAGGATTTATATGATATGTTCCATACACAAAGAATTAAACTAACACCGAGGAAAAGTTTTTCATAAAAACAACTATCATTCCACGATCCAACTAAGTGTTCCTCAAGCAATATGACCTTTATACTTCCTAAGATCAAACCATAGAAATAATAAAGACAAGTAGCAATAGTTATAAGACCACAAAATAATAATTCAAATGAATATGTACCAAAAAGATTAAATCATGTCGATATAACCATTCAAAATGAATACAAATTCCACATTCATAGTTATCAACATCACTTTTCCAACATTTCCCTCTCTTCCCTTCTTCTTATCAAAATGAGGGATATATATATATGTGTGTTACTAGTCTCCAACTATTAAATAACAATGCTCAAATTGTATTTTAACAGTTAATTAAAAAAATATGAATAAAATGTTGTTTTTCCAAGCCTTTCGACCGAATGATATAACTAAGAAAAAAAAGAGTGGAAACAAGATTTCCATATGCAGTTGATAATATTCCCATTCAGGTGGAGAAAATCTTGGGTTGTAAATTCCAAGAACACATCCTTGCATATGTGGAGATCTTGTCAAAAACATAAACCAAAATTAAAAAACTATGATAATAACATTAGAGGGAGGTTATTAAAAAATGCTTGATTCTATAACAACATTCTTATTTGAAAATAGAAAACAATTAGAACATAAAAAACATACATGAGAAGCTTCATTAAAAACAAAATCACTATTTTTGTGAATCTGAATATTTTAATCCAAAAATAGTGACGTTAAGCTTTGATGACTCAATAATAATATGAATATCTTTTGACTGAGTTTTTATTTCAGTGATGGAAGCTTTTTCTTCCTCGTTAATATTCATATCCCATTAGGTTTCCCTTAATTGCTCATTTTCTTTAATTAACTAGCATATGTAACCATTTAGATGAGGCATAATGAAGATAAAATGTTTGTGCCAATAGAGGTCCAAGAGAGAAGGGTATGGGTCAAAAACAATGTGACATCAAGTTCAAATTTCCTGTATCCTACAGAACCTTTCACATGAGGTTGGAGTTCTTGGTTGTGGGTTCAAGTGGGGATTCCATGTCAAAAAATACATTTTTTACAGGAGTTTTGACATGCCTATTTCACCTTGACTCGCAAGAATTGAAAAACTGAAAATAAGTGGAGTAGAGGATTGCTTATCTCAATATTACAAATTAGTTAAATAGGATTACATTGGAAACATCAACAATTAATGTCTGGATTTAAACTCGACTAAACTAGACTAATTAGAAACTGAACTGGACACTTGGATTGATGGTTTCGACACCTAGCAGGTGGTTGGGATTACATTCTTTAACACTCTCCTTTAATTTCAACCACATGAAAATTTAATTCAGATACCTGCTACAATTTAAAATTGACTTTCAACTAGTTATGATTTTTTTCTTCTCTTTTTCCAGGTTCTGTAGCCTCTAAATTGTTTCAGAGTTTTCGCTTTGTTGTATCCTTCAAACCTTAGTTTCTTGATTTGTTGGTGCAAGTCCTTTACTATTCCATGCTGTCTAAGCATGTCCTAGACATCTTCAATAAATGTGGGCTGCTGCCACATATTGTCTTCTGTAGTGTGCTTATCATCATCAATTTGCTGCAACATAAGATTAGAATAATATATTATCTCTTCATAACTCCAATACCTGAAAATTTCATTGACATGTTCGTCATGCATGTCATCTTCAACATTCATATCTACATCTTCTGTGTAGATCTTATCCAGACATGGTGTTGCAAGCCATGTTTCAATAAACTTTAACTCTTCCTCATAATCAGTCTGTGTACCTGCACACTGAAAATCAATGTTAGAATTAAAAATATTTGCAGAACGACATTGGTTCTGGTCTTTTTGCTCTGTAATGAGAGCTTTCTCCAGTTGTGTTTCCTTATATGCTTCTGCTTTTCTCTTTATTTTTGCTTTCCCTTTACAAACTTCTTTCTTTGCTTCTGTCTCTGCTTCTTTCTATGTTTCTTCCTTTTTCTCTGCAATGAGAGCTTTTTGCTGTTGCACTTTCTTTTCTGGTTCTTTCTCTATTTCTGATTTCTCTTTGCATACTTTCTTCTTTGTTTTTGTTTCTTCCTTCTGCTCTGTCTTTTCATCACTAACATGTGCTGCTTCAAACAGGTTGTCTTCCACTGACTACAGTGGGGTTATCTCACCAAATAACATAACGTCGATATCATATTTTTGTTGTAACCAATCATCATTAGCCAAAAATTCATTATAAAAGTTTACATCAACAATATTAATCACTGGATTTACCATATCATCAGCAAAATCTATTTCTGGATTCATTATATCCTCATCGGAAAGCTCTGTTGTTGAAATCACCATATCATTAGCAAGCTCTGTTTCTGGAATCATCAAAACATCATCAGCAAGTCGTGTTGCTGGAATCATCAAACCTTTGTCAGCAAGCTCTGTTGTTGGATTCATCATATATTCGTCAGCAAGCCATGTTGTTGGTATCATCAAATCATCATCAACAAACTCTGTTGCTAGAATCATCAAGTCTTCATCAGCAAGCTCTGTTGCTGGATTCATCAAAACATCATCAGCAAGCTCTGTTGCTGGAATCATCAAATCATTGTTAGCAAGTTGTGTTGCTAGATTAATCATATCTTCGTTGGCAAGCCATGTTGCTGGTATCATCAAATCTTCATCAGCAAGCTCTATTGTTGGAATCATAAAATCATTGTCCACATGTAGTTGTGTACAGTGGGGTTGAGAAGCATCTTCGTGCTCTCTGTCTGCTGCTTCTAACCCTTCATCTCACTTTAGATCTGCTGCTACAGATCCACCTTCATCTTCAACTTCAACACTCCCCCTTGCACCAAAACATCTTTCAAGGGTATCCCATGCCTCCTTGGATATTTTGGCATCTGAGATTAGAGGGAGAATGCCATCATCGACATATTATTTTATGCATTTTAATGCATAGGCATCTTTTTGCCTCTTTATTTCTAGATCTAAAAAGATCTCGAACATCTTCTGTTTTTGCTTTAGCCTCTTGGCTTTTCCCATTACCTCGTTGTTTGACTTCCACAAACAGACGATTCTATATATGCATCAAATACCTTACTTCTAAAAAATTTCCTTTCCTAAAAAAAATCTTTCTACAAATTCACTTTCACAAGGCTCTGAGAATGCTCTTTTTAAATTTCCATTGAAAAAAAATCTCCTTTTAAACTTTCACTTTCACTTTCTCACATCATTACTTTAAGGTTTTTTTTTTTTTTTTTTAAACTTAAAAAAACTTCTTTACATGCCATAAAATCCTTTCACATAAGCTCTTTTAAAAATTCATGGCAAAAATAATTAAAATCCCCTTTTTTTTTTAAGTGGGCTTCTTCCCTTTTAAAAGCCTTAACATAAATATTTTTAAAATCCTTTCCTTTACGAGCCCCTTTTTCCTTTCATAAAGTATCTTTTTAAGAAACATTTTCACATTTTAAGTTTTTATTTTTATTTATAGAAAAATAACTTTAAAAAAAAATTCCCTTAACATTTTGAAACCTTCGTATTAAAGCTTTTTTTTTTTTAAATTCACATGGATACTTTGAAACCTTTGTATAAAGCTTTTTTAAAATAAATTCACATGCATAATTTGAATATGTTGCCATACATTCATGCATTTACCTTTTATTTTTAAAAAACCTGTTGAATGGCTTAACCCAACATAAACAAAATACCTTAACGCAGGTAATGAACTCTTGTCCCGTGTTAGTGTAACTCGACTAAAATGGACTAATTAGAAACTGAAATGGACACTTGGAATGACAGTTTCGACACCTAGCAGGTGGTTGGGATTACATTCTTTTCAGTTTTTCAATTCTTGTCATTGCCCGTGTTGTTTTCCTTTGAACCTGTTTAATTTTAACTTGAGATTGGACGTTTGTTTTTTCATGACAAATATATTCATTTTGTGTAGGTTCTAAAGGTGAATGTTCATGTTGTGAACTAAACCTTAGGGGTCGGGTCAAAGGTTTGACTTGTATCTCCATCTGGAATACATGAGTCAGGTTCCTGAAAAGGCTCATCATTATCATTTGAGGGTGAATGGTGAGGCGTCAACTGGACAAAATCATCCCGAGGTGGGTTAGGTAAAAAAAGGCCCAAAGACTAAACACCTTTAGGGAGTACATGTCTATCAAAACTGTTTAATGTCTAACTAAAATACAGGTCTATCCCCAACTTTAACCAATTAATGTCTAACCAAAATAAAATCAAACTGTGATGGATGATTGATTGTTTGGTGTACAACTAGTGGGCACAAGCCATTTTATTCAAATGTTTATATATATAGAACAACAAATTAACCTTACAACCAAGGAAAACCAACAATAATATGATATGATAAATAAAGAATAAACTATATCGACCTTCACATGTAATATATTGGCACAAGAAAAGAACCATGTTTTTCCACTTTGGCTTGAGATACGTGATATGCATACCTTTGATGTGGTAAACACCTTCCTTATTTGCAAGAAGCTTTTTCTAAGGGATTTCATGTACTTTATGATTATTCAACCATGTCTCCCCTTCAACCCAGAGATGGGTTGCTTCCATGATAAAACCCTCATAAACATTAATTTCCAATTCATCTATCATGGATTTCTTCCCATCAAATGTAGTGGAAAAATTTGTGACCAAATCCTTTATAAACCCTTGAAACAGTTGTAGAAATTCCCACCATCCCACCTAGCAGAAAAATTTGGTGCAATCATCATAAGCCTCCACCATTTCTGAGCCAATAGCTTTGAAATGAACGAGATGCGACATGGTTAGGGTTTTGGAAAAAAATTCATCATATATTATGGCGAAACATGGAGAATACACAACCAAAAACAACCAAACCTTTGGTTGGAGAGAAACTGGTGAAGTAAGGGAAGAGGAAATGGAAATGAGAAAAGCCAATATCAATGAAACCCCAAAGCATTTGACACTGAGGAATGAAAATAAAATATGAGAAAATAATTGTTTTCAATTACGAATGGGAGGGAGTGGTTTATTCAACACAGTTGGCAGTAATCAGGATCATTGTCCTACAAACGACAACTAGTAATCATAAAACCCTAATGTGAATACCAAAATAATGATATTTGTGTTGTATACTCCCATTATAATCATTTTGAATTGAGAATCTTTCTAATATCACCATAATCATGCATTGGGACCCATAGTCTTAGGTTAATCTTTTAACGAATATTTTAAATCAAGTTTCATATATTTAAAACCAAAGTATAACACTTATATAGATTTAATATTACTATGTGCATGTATTTCAAAGACAAACAACATAACCAATGTATTTTGGATATGATACGAAGAGTTTGGGAAAGTATTTACCAAATTGAATATGAGAGGGCTATTACAAAATATTTGATTATATAGAAGCCCTCCTCTCACTCTAGCATTCATATGCCCAATAAGTGATCAACGTTGAATAATTGGTTTAAACAAGTGAAAGAAACAATATTTATAAACTAGTTATGTATAAGGGACAAATTAAATAGATTACCATGAAAGTATGCGTTATAAATAGAGACACACGATAAGGTAACCAAAGGAATATTATTTCATCAATAGATGTTGTAGAAGAAAAAATCATTAAAAAAAATGAAATTAAACTCACATACTAAAAATTTACAAGTGGATATCACAGGGGCCCATTTATTTTTCAAAAATAAAAGGGAGTAGGTTGGCTTGCCAACAAGTCTAAATTTAGGTCTTTCACAATATAAATTCTAGGTCTACAAGAGTTGAAGTGATGTCGAGTTTCTTGTGCTAAAGTGGGAGGGATATGAGTCATGACAGGTCATAAAAGAAGGTTGAAGTAATAATCCAAAAATAGTTCCTATTCTACCCAAAATATTGCACAAAAGATAATGAATTCCAATAGAAAAACCACCAAGAATCCTTAACCAACATCAAAGATAGAATCCATTTTTTTATTCTTGCAACCAGCTCTTATGTTCATGATATATGAAACCTAATACCTCTTCTCCATAATTTTGAATACTCTTTGTCTCCTTGGCCAATTTGGATGAAAAAATGAGGATGGATGGTGCCTTATTCATACTATTTAATCCCTCAATGATTTTTTATGTCTATACAAGGCAGGTTGACTTGATCTCAGTAGGTTGGCTTGAAGAGGGGGACAAAAATTTGATTTTTTCACTTACAAAAAAAATTTCTCCTCATTGGAGAGGTGTGAGGATGCATGGTATATCTCATTGGAGGCATTTAAACACAAGTGTTCTTGCAATAGCACATTCTTCCATCCCAAATCGCTTAAGAATCTCTTTGATGTTCTTTGTTTGTGTTATGAACATTCTAGCATAGGTTTGAGTTACTTAAAGTCAAAGAAAGAAACAAAACTCTCAAATCATTGAAACTTCAAATTATTTTTACATTTCTTGGGAAAATTCATGACTCCTATCATCATCGTTGCTACCAAAAATAAGATCATCCACATATACCACTATGATTAAAAGGCTGTCTATGTCAATCTTCATGTAAATAATGTTTCTTGCAACTCCTTTATTGAATCCTTGTTGTTGAAGATAATGATTAAGTTTAGCATACCAAGCTCTTGGAGCTTGTTTTAATCCACATCGAACCCTTTTGGTTTTTCCATGTATACTTCTTCTTTCAGATCTCTATTTAGAAAGGTTAACTTCACATCCATCTGATATTCTTTGAATCCTTTTGAACAAGAAAATGATAAAAAAATCCTTATAACCTATAGTCTAGAAATAGGTGAGAAATTATCTACAAAGTCAATTCCTTTAATTTGTGTGTATCCCTTGCACACCAATCTTAACTCATTTCTGAGGATGTATCCATTTTCATTTATTTTGGTCTTGTACACCTGCTTAGTTCCTATGACATTCTTATCCTTTGGACGAGGTACTAGTTCCCATGTTCCTTTATTTTCAATTTGGTTCCTCTCCTCTTCCATTTCTTTTATCCAATGAGGATCCTTACTTGAGTGAAATTATCTGGTACTATTGTGGATAGCAAGGAAATATAATTCCTTTTTGGTGTGATTTTCATCTTTCTTTAAATTTTTATTCCTCCATCCACATATCCCATGATTTGGTCTTCTAGATGATTCTTTGGTACAAAATTTGACTTTAGTGATGTTTGAGATCGTTCCTCCTTTTTATTTCATGGATCATTCTCTTCTTGTGCAACACCTTCCTCTGGATCTACAAGGATAAGGTCTTCTTCATTGGTTTGAACTCCTTTTTTTTCTACAATAGCCTCTTCTAAATTTACATTGATGTTTCCAACTATATTCCACAAACAATTGCTGTATCATTTGTAGGTCTTGTTTCTTAATGAGTATCCAAGGAAAAATCCTTCGTCAACACGTGAATCATCATTAATGTACATAAATCATTTGATTTCAAATATTTTGAAGTGTTTCACAAGGGTAGGCCTTCCATTCCATAGTTCATATGGAGCTTTATCATTGTTTACCCAAAGTTGAGCTTTTTTCATGATATATACTATTGTGCCAACTACCTCCCTCCACAATTTTGGCAGTAAATCAACTTCCAAAAACATAGTTTTTTGGGAGTATTATAGGGAATATTAATGGACCAACATTTATTTTTCAATTCAGGAGTTCATGAACTTCGAGGCGCCACATTGGAAATTCCAAAGTGAGACCTTGGAAACCTGAAAATCAAATTCTAATCTAACTTGCACATCAATACCAACAAATTAAATTGAATCCTACACTTCAAAGGAAACTTGAGAAATAATAAACACCAATCCTAAAAGTTGAAAACAAACTTCAATCAAACATTTGGAAAATGAAAGGCAAACCTGCACTATTAGCAATTGCAAAAGGAAATCCTAGTTATTGGCCAAAAAAAGGTAAATCATAACTATCGTTTGATTGAAAACCAAGCAATGCATGGAAAAAATAAAAAATAAATACTTTAAATGCTGAAATAAATTCAAGATAAATTCACACCATTCTCCATGTAAAGAAAATTAAGAAAGAGAAGCAAAAAAACCTCATAACAAGTTTGCACTAAGTCTTCCTCATCTACCTTTGTGTAACACAATCCTTTAAGAAAGTAAGATTTGATTTAGTAAAATCATCATCAATCATTATTAAATATTTTCACTATGTAAGCATATTGTTTAGGCAAGGTCGAAACAAAAAACACTCTCACTCATACTGTAGCAATTATCATGTCTTAGAAATGAATGAAACCTAGAAGAAAAAACATAAAATATATATTAAAAGGAGAAATATTTCAATTCAAGGTTTACCATTTATCAAAAAATGTATGCATTACTGCAGGCTTCAAAATCATAGATGTATTCCAATAACGATAAGTAGTGCAGACATGTAATGTTCCAAAATTTTCATGAAGAAAATTGGAACATTAATTTTGGCTTATTTCATCTAGGAGGTGAATAAAATGGGTAAAAGGCCCATAAGTAGGAATAAGATCCTTCATAATGTGAAAAGGTTCATTGGAGTAGCTTATTTTTCACCTTCCAGTGTGAAAAGGGGAAATTTGCATGAGGAAAAGGTCAAGTTTGACCAAGTCAACAGCTCTGCCCAAGAGGTGTAGCTTGCATGAGAAGACAACACAATTTTGGAGGGAGGAAGATTCATTGTGGATGAAACCCTAATGTGTGGGGTCCATGGAAAAGAGGCATGCACTTGTATCAGAAGGAGGAGGCAGCCATAGTGAGATATCTTGGATCATTTGATATTTTTCTATTTAGAAAAATTGCATACTCCCACTGTTTAGCTGTGTTGCAGTGCTTCTTAGAATGAGGGATTATTGTTTGGGATTTCCTCTCCTTCTTGAGAGGCCTCTTCGAGGATTGCACTTCATCTTCTCCAAATCTTGGCTCAAGGCTAAAGACATTCTTCAGATACTGCATTATTTTTGCTCAAGAATAACGCAGTGTTGCTGGGGCATTGCAGTGGAGGGTTCCACAACACTTCTCTTTGGATCATCTTTCAGAGGAGGGAGTTCCTATTCCTCTGGGAGGTTAGTGAAAGGGATTTCAGAACTGATTTTCACATCTTGGCATCAAGGCCAACATCTCCCATCATAGACAGTGCAGTCCATCCTCAAGACTGCTTTATTTTAGTGTACAATTGCAGTGAGAGGTTGCACCAGCTTCTTGGAGGGAAAGATCTTCAATGGCGGGATCAACCTTGCATTGAGAGATCCATTGGAGGAGGTTTCTTTCAGATTGTACATCTTATTCATCCATCTCCATGTATTTCCAATATTGAGTTGCAACTGCTACCCAGCTGTTGGGGATCCCATGTTTTGGCCAGATTGGCAATACCAAAAGATGAGACAACATTAGAACCACTTTGGGGCCCTAGGATCTAGCCCTCCTGGACCCAGAGAGGGATCTCTCCAAATAGAGTAAATAATGGTATATCTTTGAAAGCTCAAAATGAGGTATTAGGCTAGGTATGAAGCACAAAGGGGGGTTTAAAATGATTTGGTTGGCTGGTTGCTGGGTTTGTCATGAGATCATAGACTGAGAAAGCAATGGGAGAAAAGGAAAAAAGCAATAGGATGTTTCAGAAAAGAGTATAGGTCAAGAAAGTGCCATCCATTGGGCTATGGAGTCATGAAAGGTGATTACATGCAACAACTAGCCAAAGCTTTCAAAGGGTAATTCATCTAATACTAAAGGATCTTTTAGATTAGATGGTGGGATGGAACATTAAGGATTGAAAGTGAAAGAAGTAAAGCAACCTGATTTCTGTCTATAGATCAAGTAAGAGGTCATTTAACTCCAGACCTGCTTGGACATACTCATAGGCAATTCTCAAAGGAGAGACAAAGGGGCAACTTATAGATCAAACTAGAGGTCATTTAACTCCAGGTCAGCTTTAGCATGCTCCAAGGGAAAAATGGAGAATGAGTTTGACAGAGAGATCTTAGAAAGGCCATCTGGTTGCACAAGGATCCTAGTGGACAGGGCTAACTCTAATCCCTAGTGTTCCCAAATCTTCCAGCTTAAACCTAACAAGAACATCTAAGGACAGATTCACCTAATTCATACATCAGCTAGCAACATAAGGAACTACTACACTGGTTAAATTAACTGAAATCAAATCCTTAGATAACACATTTAGCAGGAAAACATTAAAGGCAAGGAGAGCAGAGACATAGGGTACCTAACGAGGGTAAATCCTATGCCATATTTTTGATGCAAGCCAGCAGAAGATGAAACAACATGAAATGTAATAAACAGAGTTAGAAAACATCACCAATAGTAATAGACGAGGATCCTGTGAAATGTGCTTTGATTAATTGATGCAAAACCAGTCACATACACTGAACTCAATGGTTGTTACAGTCCCAACTTATCCTCCCAGCCTACTACAATACAAACTACTCTGCTACTTTCTCCCAGAACTGTTCTAACAATCAAAACTAAATCCCTCTAACTACAATGGCAGTAGCCGAACAAGAACCTTTACAATATGTTCTACAGGATTATTATAGGAGAAAGAATAACAATGGTAGTTGTAAACTTAAATGCAGCATTAAAACTCTGAAGTAGTAGGAGGGCTGAGGCTCCATTCGGTTTTAATTCTGAGCGTTTATCTTCTGCGCTTTTCAGATGGAAGAGTGATCTTCATCAAGCTGCAATTTACTCAAGGTATGTATTTGATGTACTTGCTGTAGCCTTTTTCAGAATTCTGGTGAATAAACCAATGTGTATGGACACTGTGGGGTTTTCCATACTATATAACTAATGCACTGGCAACATAGGACTGTTGTCAAGGCGGGAAAATCTCTCTGGAACACAGCATAGGATGTGAAATGTAGGGGTACCTTGTCCCTTTATGGAAGAACATTCTGCTTATATGAAAACCCTCATGGTATAGTTTCTGGTGCTATGGACCTTCTGCGCGATCCACGGGGTCTTTGATTTTGGTGCCTTTGCCTTCTAAAATCTCTGAAGAAGGTCAAAATTCTTCTATTTCTTGCCTCGAGATCTCTGCTGCTTCCCGTACTATCTCTTTCTGTGCAATTCAAGCTTTAATGGTGCCGGAGAGGGTTTGCAGAGTTTAAACTCTGTCCTTTGATGAAATCTATGATGCAGACACCTTTCCGAATAGTTTTCTATGAAATCAGGCTCTAAATTCAGCTCCTCCTGTGCACTGCGCCTTAATAATAGCGCGTATGGACCATGGCAGGTTTTATCACCTAATAAACCTGCAAAACACGAAAATGGTTACGAAAAACATTTATGGCAAGGGTGGTATGGATGAACGTGACAGCGGTAGCGTGGTGCAGATGAGGATGATGACTGCAGGGGCAACAATGGAGGAAAACATGACACAGTGGAGAATTCATGAGGAAACGTCGAGGCAGACGTTTTAACATAAAAATAATGAAATTTGACCTTGGGACGAACATATAGAACAGGGGCAGGCGAAAGTACGGTGGAGACACATGTACTGGTGACGTGGCAGGACCGGGCAATGGCGGAATAGTCAACAACGGGGGAAAACAAATCTGGACCGTCAGATCTCAAAGGAGATCAACGGTTGAAAATGTAGCAGAGGGTGACGGACAGTGGGTAAGGGGTACGGTGACCATGGATTAAACCTCGCGCAACTTCGTGGAGCGACAAATGTTAGATGGGCAATCGCAGATTAGACGGCTGACGGCGATATCGCTCCGCGTCCTGTACTGAACGATAACGCGCGATGAGATAGCGGTTTTGAAATAGTGCCACTGCCACATGTCGGATGATGTATGGAATCGCTGGCTAATTGGAAAATACCGCCTGCCTCCGAAAGGCAGTGCGATAGAAACCGGATGGTTTATGGAATAGTGTGAGGTAGGGACCACAGGGGCAGGTGCATTCTGGACCGTTGACCTGGCGGGTAAATGAACGATGGAGATGCGATCTGAGCGGTGAATGGGTTTGACGGTAGTTGCTGCGGGGGTGGCGATCACCGTCCATTCTATTTATATCAACGACTATAAACGTGCCCAATGAATCATATGAGATAAGCGCTTTTGTGGGCTAGTGGGTGGTTGTAGTGCCCGGGTCACGTGAGGGAAAACGGTTCTGGGGCTAGCCAAAGGGGGCTAAGACCCATATACATGGAGAATATGGCTTTTGGGCCATTTAATGCAATTTGAGGGTGGAAAAGGGAAACGATAGGGAGAAGAGGATTGTTTAAGCCAAATAAAAAGTGTTTGAAGGGTTTAAACATGGTTTTGGGAGGATTAGAGGATTAATGAAGGAATTTTAGAAGGGGGGGAAAAAGGGTGGAAAGGAAGCTTAGAAAAAGGGGCAACAGAGTGAAATGGGATACCTTGCAGGGGTACAAGGGGTAAAAATAGGTCCCTTGGAGCACAGCTTTTGAAAATCAGAGAGGCTTTATAATGGGGATCAGCAGAGTGGATTTATCAAAGGAAAAAGGCACAGGAGACTTCAGGGATGATGTGTCTCCAAGGGAGATGCATTCATTGAAAGCTCAGAAACAATTTAGCCCCCTACTTTGCCTGTCAAAAAACAGGGGGCTAACAGTGGCTCCACATGGGGATGGCTTCTTCTTGAAGGAGTCAAGAATTCAGAGGATAAATCTTTGGTGTAGGCCAAGTGCCTGGTGCTTGGCACATCCCTTTCTTTCTTTAGATCAACTGCCACAGATCCTAAAGACATCAAATCAACAGAAACATTCTCAAAAAATCTACCTACCCAGACTACAATCCTAGCATTTTCTTTTAGGGTGCATTTAGACTAGCAGACCCTTTACATCATTTATTTTATAAACAGAAAATAAACCTATTCTATTTCTACCCTTATTACTCCATGAGACTAGATTAAACAGTTGGTCTCACATGTCTCTCTACCTAATCTAATATCTTCTTGGATTAAACTGTCCAGCATATTTATTCTCTATATTCTACAACAGAAATTTAAAAACAGTCAAGCCAGGATTAGACTGTCTAACTTGCTGGAATTTGCAGAAATTAAAACAACTAACTACATGCTCACAGACCAAGCTTTATTGAGTTTTTTTCCTACCTACCCTACTCTCACTAGAATATTTACAAGTCTAGCTTACAAAAATTGTCTTCCAATGCAACCAGTCCATCAAATGATCCCATGACTGGTCTTTCTTGCTCAACGCCTTGAGCAGGCTGGATAGATAGGGCAGCTCCCACTCTTTTTGTCCAATAACAACAACTTTGAAAAATTTTCTTTCTTTTTTCAACATGCTACTCAAAAAGGCCTTTGATCCTTCTTCAAATGTGTGCAGGAAATGTACATAAGGATCATGAATGATACCTTGTTATGAATATC